>SJYX01008426.1:0-10497 GCA_006410675.1 Oreotragus oreotragus | reverse complement strand
GTCCATAGGGTCACAAAGAGTCAGACACAACTGAGTGACTCAACTGAATTAGGTGCAAATTAAATATTTCAACTTTCCTTGAAGTGATATAAATGTAACCATACTATGATTAGCAGCTTGATGCATGTGACTTGAATTTATCTTTTAGTTATTTCTCTATTACATTCTGTTATTTTGCTGTATGTATAAATTTTTTCTAGTAATTAGAGAATTTTTACATTATTTTCATCTAGGAAAATCCAAAATATATTTTAAGGTTTCAAACACCAATAGTGTAATAACAGTTTAATTTTTACTAAAATAATATCCAATTTCTGCTGGACCTGATGAGACAAGACACTAAACTTGCATTTTCATTGAGTTCTATAACTACTATAGACCAGTATTTTCTGTTTCTTTCTATTGCTCTAAACTAATTATATCATTATTTTAATTTTTGCTACATGGAAAGTAAAAGAGATTTTTTAAGTGAGCATTTATTTATCTACTACCATTTCAAGTTGTCTTGGTAAATAAATGCTCAAAGCCAGAAGCACTATGCATTTGTGCAGGAGTCATGGTAAAGCATTACAAAAACATATGTATTCCAGACTGGAAATGCTGTCTAGATTTCAGACAACTAAAGCAATCTTGGAAGTAAACTCTTAAAGGCTGATATAAAAGAGAGAAAGAATTATAAGATATTCTCTTCATTTTTAGGACTACACTGATATTGCAATTGATAAAAGTTTAGAGAAAGTAACAAAAGTAGGCTACTAAGAGGAAAGGAAAGGAATATATATTGAACACTTACTACATGTGCTAAAGTGGTATATTGTTTTCCTCTTCCTGACCATTATAGAGCACACAAAATTTGTTCATTAATGAAAGGTCATTTTAACTTGATCTGGAATTCTTCAAAATAAGTATTAAGTCTGGTTTGATACATGAGAAAACCAAGGCTCATAAAGGTACTCAGTTATTAAATTGGGGGGTACCATGATTTAGACAAAGTCTAATTCCATGGTCTATATATTTTCTATTATCACAAATAAATTTTGAGATGGTCTCTGTATCGGTAGCCCCATATTTGGCTCAATTTAATGTGAAGATTTATTATTTAATTGGGCCTTTAATTTTCTTTAGTTCCATACAGATAAAATTCTTTGCCAGTGAAGAATACTAAAACATGAATATGAAGGTGATAAGGTCGAGCTTCAAATTTCATAAGAATCTACAAAAACTAATGTACAGAGGAAAAAATTCCAGTGAAAGTCGAAGTCAAATTCATTTTTGGCAGATGTATCAGGACATACATATGTTCTAAATAAAGATGACTGATAAATATTTCCCACAGTATTTTTTATATAAATAAATACTAATGGAAATATTTAGCAATCCTGTTCACACTGAAAAATCCCAAAAGCATGCTGAACACCAGCAAAAGAATTCAAACGTGACAAATAGAAGAGCGAGCAAGTTGGAAAAGATATCTAGCAAGAATTCAGTGACTATAAAAAGCAGGTCATTTTTAATATGCCACTCTAAACAATGCCTTCTACTATAAGGCAGAGAGGAATTTTGAAATTTTCCAGACTGATAAAAAAACATAGCCATCTCCCTTTTCAGTTTTTTTTTTAAAAGTTCTAACCCCTCACCTTAAATTTCTCTGCTGAAAAAGCAACATTTGTTAATCTACATGTCTATGCAGAGAACACAATCTTTATTTTACTGAATCTCAGAAAGAGTGAGGTAAAATCATAGTCCTACAACAATGTATTTGTTAAATCTGAAGCTTCCTTCATTAATCAAAAAGCTGTCATTATAAAGTGACCAGGACATTGGAACTCTGGTCGTGGTAGTCAAAGAGAAAAAGATGACAGGGCTAATTTCTCACTCTGTCTCACTGACGAAGAAGGGAGTAAGATGGGTGATGTGAGACTGAACACTGAAGTTCAAGTCCTCCCCACCAGGAAGAATCCTCACCTCAGGATCAGCTTCTCCAAACCAGGGCAACTATCAAGGCTACTGTAGGAGTAGTCCCTACCTCTGATAACTGCCACTATTTTTACTTTCAGTTCTAGTACGAATGTGGGTCTTGGTATACATGCGAGTAGTTGTGAGGATGAGAGGAAAAGGAGAGAGGCTGAAACAGATGAGAAAGAATGAGACATGGAGCATGTTTTTGTCATTATGATGATTCATATATTGTAAGCATCAATGACATTTAGTAAATGTAAGTAACATAGCTAAGTAATACAAAATGATATATGTTATAGATCCTAAATCAATCCTTTCAGAGATTCTTGGGATAAAAGATAAGTGTGCTTATTCACAGCAGAGGGATAAAGGCTTTCCATCAAATCATGACATCCAGTTGTCAAAACTGATCCCTAATGTGTTTACAACTCCACTATCCCATAATTATAGAAAGCAAATTAGATCGAGTTTACATAATCAAGTCTTGCCCTGCTGTTCTAATTAGGTTTCATTTGTTTCTTGCTTGTCATCCTTCATTCTTTAGGCATATTAAGACAGATTTAAAAAAAGCCAAAAACACAACATGAACAATGCAAAAAATATCAACCCAGATAGAAAGAACAAATGGTACTGATAAAAAGCACATTCAGAATGAGCATATTTATAGAGTATAGAAAAGTACTAAATACAGTACCTACATTAGGAGGGGTCAAATCTGCATTTCATGAAGCAAAATAGGAAAGTATTATAAATTATGAGACAGAAAACAACAGCCCACACACAAGACAAGTAATGAATATTGTAAATTTTTTCAAGTGAACTAAAAACAGAAAAAAGAGAACAATACTGGAGTCAAACTGAAGCTTTCAAAGGAGGAAAAAGTTACAAATAATTATTTTTTCAATAGCTCTATTTCATTGTACATATTGGTGGTGGAATTATGTAGTCATTTAAGAGAATATTTTAAATGTATGATGGTTTTCACTAAACGCTTATAGAGAAATGACAGAAAGTACGATTTACCTCAGCATTTGCTTTTACCCCAAATGAACAATTTTCTGTAACTTCTTAATGGAGGCACATGCCAGCGTGCAGTCAGCTACATCTCCCTCCACAATCCCCTACCTCTGACAGTGAAGTAGGATGATATCATAAAAAGATACACACAGTGACTCAAAGACAGAAAAACCATACCTTCCAGTAAATTCATATCGATGTCATTATTATCAGGCTTGCAGAGGCCTGGGTACGTGTTGAACAGATTAGCTACAAAAGCCAGGTTAAGTTTAGGATTGCCTGAAACCACATCTGCAGGAGTAACAAACTGTCTGCAGCCCAGTTTGTCTGCTTCCTGAAGCATGAATTCAGCACGCTTCAAGTCATTTTTCTCCTAAACAATGAAATAAAACAAAAATGGTCAAGATTAAACTTTTGATTAGCATAATTTCTTATTCATATACAGATTTATAAGCAATTACTTTTCTGGAAATAAATCAACAGATGGCTCAAAAGGAGGTCAGGACGCACAGCAATGCCAAAGTAACTTCCTCATTTCTTTTAAAAAAAGTAAGAACAAGTCTCTGAGGTTTCTTGCTGGAATCGGAAGAATATTTCATCCTCAAGGCTAAAATACTCAACAAAACTCTCACATATCCTATCAGTAAGCTGCTAGTGGCTGAATTATAGGTAACTTGTTCAGGGCCATATATTAGAGTGCCTTCTGGCCAAGAGACTTACTTACAAATGGTACTAATAAAAGGATATCTACTCTGATATTTCCAGTGTATTCTTTTCTCAATGAAAAACAAGTTAGGATACATGTAAAAAAAATACTAAAATCAGCACTTTTCACAAATGCAAAACCTTGGAAACAAACCAAATGCTTAGCAGCAGGAGAGCAGATGATAACTGAAACTGTGTTAATAGTCATACAAGAACATACAGTAATATAATATACTCAAAATAGGTACTAGAAATTTAAGTACCATGATAAACGTCACATGAAGTTAAAAAACAAAATGAAAAATTTATATCTGTAGGAAATACACTTAGTTGAAAGAAAATTGTATTAAAATAAAAGCATAAGAACAAAGACGATGATTATCACATTAAAGGCAGGCAGAGAGATGGGACAGGGAAGAGAACAATGAGCATGAGAATAAACACAATGATTATCACATTAAAGGCAGGCAGAGAGATGGGACAGGGAAGAACTACACAGCTTAATATAATCTGATGTCAAAGTCCTAGCATTCTTGTTGGATTGAGGGTCTGTATGAACTTGTTACAATTTCAATACAACAAACAACTACCAATGAAAAATAAATTTAAACAAAAACACNGATCAGCTTCTCCAAACCAGGGCAACTATCAAGGCTACTGTAGGAGTAGTCCCTACCTCTGATAACTGCCACTATTTTTACTTTCAGTTCTAGTACGAATGTGGGTCTTGGTATACATGCGAGTAGTTGTGAGGATGAGAGGAAAAGGAGAGAGGCTGAAACAGATGAGAAAGAATGAGACATGGAGCATGTTTTTGTCATTATGATGATTCATATATTGTAAGCATCAATGACATTTAGTAAATGTAAGTAACATAGCTAAGTAATACAAAATGATATATGTTATAGATCCTAAATCAATCCTTTCAGAGATTCTTGGGATAAAAGATAAGTGTGCTTATTCACAGCAGAGGGATAAAGGCTTTCCATCAAATCATGACATCCAGTTGTCAAAACTGATCCCTAATGTGTTTACAACTCCACTATCCCATAATTATAGAAAGCAAATTAGATCGAGTTTACATAATCAAGTCTTGCCCTGCTGTTCTAATTAGGTTTCATTTGTTTCTTGCTTGTCATCCTTCATTCTTTAGGCATATTAAGACAGATTTAAAAAAAGCCAAAAACACAACATGAACAATGCAAAAAATATCAACCCAGATAGAAAGAACAAATGGTACTGATAAAAAGCACATTCAGAATGAGCATATTTATAGAGTATAGAAAAGTACTAAATACAGTACCTACATTAGGAGGGGTCAAATCTGCATTTCATGAAGCAAAATAGGAAAGTATTATAAATTATGAGACAGAAAACAACAGCCCACACACAAGACAAGTAATGAATATTGTAAATTTTTTCAAGTGAACTAAAAACAGAAAAAAGAGAACAATACTGGAGTCAAACTGAAGCTTTCAAAGGAGGAAAAAGTTACAAATAATTATTTTTTCAATAGCTCTATTTCATTGTACATATTGGTGGTGGAATTATGTAGTCATTTAAGAGAATATTTTAAATGTATGATGGTTTTCACTAAACGCTTATAGAGAAATGACAGAAAGTACGATTTACCTCAGCATTTGCTTTTACCCCAAATGAACAATTTTCTGTAACTTCTTAATGGAGGCACATGCCAGCGTGCAGTCAGCTACATCTCCCTCCACAATCCCCTACCTCTGACAGTGAAGTAGGATGATATCATAAAAAGATACACACAGTGACTCAAAGACAGAAAAACCATACCTTCCAGTAAATTCATATCGATGTCATTATTATCAGGCTTGCAGAGGCCTGGGTACGTGTTGAACAGATTAGCTACAAAAGCCAGGTTAAGTTTAGGATTGCCTGAAACCACATCTGCAGGAGTAACAAACTGTCTGCAGCCCAGTTTGTCTGCTTCCTGAAGCATGAATTCAGCACGCTTCAAGTCATTTTTCTCCTAAACAATGAAATAAAACAAAAATGGTCAAGATTAAACTTTTGATTAGCATAATTTCTTATTCATATACAGATTTATAAGCAATTACTTTTCTGGAAATAAATCAACAGATGGCTCAAAAGGAGGTCAGGACGCACAGCGATGCCAAAGTAACTTCCTCATTTCTTTTAAAAAAAGTAAGAACAAGTCTCTGAGGTTTCTTGCTGGAATCGGAAGAATATTTCATCCTCAAGGCTAAAATACTCAACAAAACTCTCACATATCCTATCAGTAAGCTGCTAGTGGCTGAATTATAGGTAACTTGTTCAGGGCCATATATTAGAGTGCCTTCTGGCCAAGAGACTTACTTACAAATGGTACTAATAAAAGGATATCTACTCTGATATTTCCAGTGTATTCTTTTCTCAATGAAAAACAAGTTAGGATACATGTAAAAAAAAATACTAAAATCAGCACTTTTCACAAATGCAAAACCTTGGAAACAAACCAAATGCTTAGCAGCAGGAGAGCAGATGATAACTGAAACTGTGTTAATAGTCATACAAGAACATACAGTAATATAATATACTCAAAATAGGTACTAGAAATTTAAGTACCATGATAAACGTCACATGAAGTTAAAAAACAAAATGAAAAATTTATATCTGTAGGAAATACACTTAGTTGAAAGAAAATTGTATTAAAATAAAAGCATAAGAACAAAGACGATGATTATCACATTAAAGGCAGGCAGAGAGATGGGACAGGGAAGAGAACAATGAGCATGAGAATAAACACAATGATTATCACATTAAAGGCAGGCAGAGAGATGGGACAGGGAAGAACTACACAGCTTAATATAATCTGATGTCAAAGTCCTAGCATTCTTGTTGGATTGAGGGTCTGTATGAACTTGTTACAATTTCAATACAACAAACAACTACCAATGAAAAATAAATTTAAACAAAAACACCTATGGACCCATGATGAGAGTATATCATGACCAGACTAAGATTATCTGGAGGGATGATGTGGGGTGGGAGGTGGGAGGGGGTTTCATGTTTGGGAGTTCGTGTAAAAAAAATAAATAAATACAAAAAAAAAAAAAAGTAACTGAAATCAGAGAAAGCAATAAATTCAATGCTATTAAACAACAATAAAAGCACCTCGGGTAGACGTGAACAAGGCATAATACGTGGACCTTATTTAGATTTTAATTCAAATAAATGATAAAAAGAAAATCTGACATTTATGAGGCAACTGGAAATGTCAACACTGATTAATCATTTTGATATTACAGACTACTGTTATTTTCTTAGGCATTATGGTTATATTTTCAGTGTCTTTATCTTTTCAAAATACATAATAAAATACTTATTGATGAAATGATAGTATGTCTAGAATTTGTTTGAAAATAATATGCAAGATGAAGGAAATAGGTAAGTAATAAATGGAGAAACAAGGCTGGCCATGCATTGATAGCGGTTGAACCTGAGGAATGAGCACATGGTAGTTCAGTACACTGTCTGTTCACTTTCGAATAAGTTTGAAACTTTCCATAAGTTTTTTTCAGTTCCTAATATTTGTACTCAAGTGAATTTGCAAATTGTACATAATTGTTTTTAGATTTTATAATAATGTGAAATATAATTAGTGATGACTCAAATTGCCTTTAAAACTAAACTTGGATGTTACACTTTAAGCACTTAATAGATTTTTTTATATGAACCGTAATCTGATCAGATTTTAACATTTAGCTGTAACCCTGGTATTTACAGTTTATGCTAAAAGAATGGACTTCCCTAGGAAATTTGTTAGATGAGCCAGGATTTACATCAGTCCTTTTTACATCATGAATATTAGAATTGCCATGTTTTATTTTGTGCGTTACCAAACATAAATTGAAAGAAATGATAATTGATTGCTTATGAATCCCTTTCCTTGTACACTGTCACAGCTACAAAAGCACCCTAGTGAGCTCCAGTGATGTTGCACCGGGGACATATAGGTGGGCATAAAGTTGATTCTACACATAATCCATGTCAGGATCCTGCAATTCCCTTCTTCACTCATGACAGCCAGATGGCTTAGCATGGAAGTTTGGAGCCTAGGGCACAGAAAAAAGCTTCTGAAAAGCATAAAAGCCAAAGTTTAATGAAGGGCTGAGGACTCTACCAGGGAATGCCCCTGTAGAGAACTGAATTCTATGACTCTACTCACTACTCCAATTTATAGAGGTACGAAGGTGAACAGTGGTTACCAGGAGCTTGAGAGGGGGAAGGGGAGTTATTGTTTAACACCTATAGACTTTTACTATGTGAGGAGGAAAAAATTCCAGAGAGGAAAGGTGGTGATGATGGCACGTAATGCAAATGTACTTAATGCTGTTGAGCTGTTCACTTAAAAATGGTTAAAATGCTGTCTTATGCTGTGCATATTTTACAAAAATTTTTTTTAATTTTTAGTTAAAAATTATACTCACACTAAATCCTGTCAGATCAATGGCAATGGCAGGTCCATCATCCCGGTCACCTTTAGGTGCAATCTGATCCAACAGATGAAAATAGGCTCTTGAATCCTTTAAGGAAAGAAACACAACAGAATTTTTAAAGTGAATAAAATCACCATTGGATTTAGGAAAAAAGTACTCATTGAAGAAATTGCCTTCATGTCAAAGAATGAGTTATTCAATAACTTAGCAACCTTTACTTGTTACTGCAGGATCCTGCATGCACTACGTTGTTCACACTTTAGAGATTCTAGCGATCCTGTTTTGCACCTCAGAGCTTCTAGCAACACTGTCTCCTACACTCTTTCATTGCCCTTCCTCACCTCTCACTTGCTTACACTGCTAAGCATCTGCATCTCCAGTGGGTGGGTGGTGATGGGGAGGGATGGGGTTTCAAGTTACTTTGGTTCAGAGACAGCCTGAAGACCTCCTGTCTACTGATTCCCTGTGCCCTCAGATACTTTGCTTTCCTCTTTTTTATGAATTAATTACAGTTTTGCTTGCACTGGGCCTTCATTGCTGCGCACGGGCTTCCTCTAGTTGCAGTGAGCGGCAGCTACTCTTTGCTGCAGTGTGCGGGCTCCTGATTGTGCTGGCTTCTCTTGTCTCAGAGTCCTGGCTCTAGGAGCACAGGCTTCAGTAGCTGCGGCACATAGGCTCGGTAGCTGTGGCTTATGTGCTCCAGAGTGTGGACTCAGTCGTTGTGGCCCATGGGCTTAGTTGCTCCACAGTATGTGGGATCTTCCTAGATCAGGGATCAAACTCATGTCCCCTGCACTGGCAGTCAGATTCTTATCCACTGTACCACCAGGGGAGTCCCTTTGGTTTCTCTTAACTGGTTATTGGCAAAGTGGAATTACGAGTAAGAAACAGGTTATGCCTACCAGGGCCTCTAGTCTAGCAAACAGATATAATTCTCACTCTAACAGACTGATATCCTCATTATAACTTAGTCTATTAGTGTCACAGAAAATGGAAAAGAATGCTTTAATTTGCTAATGCTAGCATCTCTTCAGAGAAGGCAATGGCACCCCACTCCAGTACTCTTGCCTGGAAAATCCCATGGATGGAGGAGCCTGGTGGGCTGCAGTCCGTGGGGTCGCTAAGAGTCGGGCACGACTGAGTGAATTCACTTTTGCTTTTCACTTTCATGCATTGGAGAAGGAAATGGCAACCCACTCCAGTATTCTTACCTGGAGAATCCCAGAGACAGAGGAGCCTAGTGGGCTGCCGTCTATGGGGTCGCACAGAGTCGGACACGACTGAAGTGACTTAGCAGCAGCAGCAGCATCTCTTTCCTCTTACAACCAGTTGTATTTCTTTTTTCTAATTTACTTACTTATTTTTTGGACACACCACTTGGCTTGCATGACCTATGTTCCCTAATCAGGGATTGAACCTGGGTCCTCAGCAGTGAAAGTGCCAAGTCCTAACCACTGGAGTGACAAGGAATTCCCCAGCTGTATTTCTTACTACAAGCCAACAAACCAGCTTGGTTTTTTTTTAGAAAAAGATTCTGTGATTATAAGTGGGGGATCACCTCAGATGGAGAAATGCAAAATTTCATTTTCTATGCTGTGTCCTTGAGAATTAAACTTCAGTTCTAATTTACTTCTACACTCCATTTGACATTCAAAGCAAATTTGACATGTGTTTTGACATTATTTTTTTTAATGACACAAATCTGAGCGTTAAAATATGAACCTTAATGTCGTGGCTGAAGTTGCTGATGGTGGGCCATCCTGCATTGGTCAGATGGTAGTTCACCCATTGCAGCAGTAATTCCTCTGGAGATAGCCTCATTAGCTCTTCTAGATCCTCACCTTCCTTTAGCAATGCAATCAGAGCTGAAAGGGAAACAATGAAGTGTAAATTCTTCCCACAGTAAATATATGTCAATGAGAAGCAAATATTTTTGATGACCTTACCTTCATTCCTGGAAATCTCAATATCAGCAAAAAGACCAACTTTGATGATCTGCCAGAGAAGTCCCAAGACCAAGTGAGGTTTTCCTTCTGTGAGATCCTGTGCCCCAATGTTGACTACAGTACAACCAATGGCTGAGGCAGAATTCAGGGCTAGGTTTAAATTTTCCTAAATTGCCACAGAGAAAAATATACATGAGAAATTACTTTCTAAACTCTTGTCAACAAGTTGTGGAGGTAAACAATCGGTGCTAAAACTTAAGATTTTTAAACATAATTAGTACTTATATCACCTCTATATGCCAATGACTTTCAGAAACTTATCTCCAGGCCACATTTCTGCCCAGCCCCCACTGTAAGCTCTACACCAATATACACACTTGGCTATGTCCACCTGGATGTTT
>SJYX01008425.1:7970-18398 GCA_006410675.1 Oreotragus oreotragus | reverse complement strand
CTTCTCCAGCACCACAATTTGAAAGCATCAATTCTTCAGCACTCAGCCTTCTTTGTGGTCCAACTCTCAAGAAAATAATGAAATGCTTTTGATTCACAGAAGAGCCCATTCACTTACAATTAAAATCTCACTAATACCAAAGAGCATCAGAGTGTTCACACTGATTCAGAAAGAAATGTTATAATAACTTTTCTGACATGTGAGAAAAATTATACTCTGCCTGAGTGATCTGCCATGTCAGAATTATCTTTAAATAAATTACTAAATTTTGAATGTGTTGGAAAAGATTCAGAGTCCTCAGAATTCAGATAGAGCCCTGGGAAAGAGGACAATCTCTGGTCCCACATGGCTTGCTCTGCTGGCTCTGGCTGGGGCTTGCAAGGTGGGTGCCCATCAGATCTGGCCCTCTGGGATTGCTTTTCAGAGTTCCCTTCATCACTTTATGGGACTGCAGTTGGAGACTTTCCCCTGGATGACCTGGGTGACTGAACAGGCAATATTGTGTTTGTTTTCCTCTGAAAAGATTGATTCTGCCAAGAACTTGAATTTCAATAGCATTCTTAACTCTTTTATAGGGGCCTAGAAGTCCCTGATTGGTGGTTGGGACCAGCAAGGAGAAGGGCCTTGTGCATCTAGCCACTCACCTGTCCTCTTAGAATTCAGCTGCTTTCTTAGCATTCCTCCAGGCAGATCTAGTGGCCTCGTTACATTTTCATGAACTACCCAGTCACGCATTTGGTATCTGAGACTCCTTTCTCTTAAAAGACAGTTCAGTTCTGTGTCTTGCCAGATACTGTCAACAAGATTATGAGTCTGAGTTAACAATTCCTGAGAAAAAATTCCATGTTCTCTTAGTATACACCACCAGTATGTACCAAGATACCACCAGTAGGGAGCTCATCCCACCATGGGTGATATTTCTAAGCAGATATATTTTATTTGAGAGGATGGAAATAGAATAAGGTCAAGGCCTGAAGTCTAGACCCATTCTCCCTATGATTCAAATAATTTTTATTTCAGTAAAATATCCCAATAAGTAGGGTGGTGTGAGGATTAATTTAAAATAACTTATACAGAGCACATAACAGTTCCTGACACATAATAAGAGTTCAATAATAAAAATAAGCAATGTTTCTTGGAGAGCCACTGTAAAAGATACATGTGTCTATAAACCCACATATGTTTGAACAAGTTAGCCGACATGAAACGTGTGAAACATTTCCTCAGCCTACCACTCAGGCTTGTATTTTTTAACAGTTCATAGGAAATAAATATAATGGTATATATGGAGTAAAATATTATATATGGAATAAAATATACTCACATATAGGATAAAATACATCATATATTAATATGTATAAATAAAACAAGCTGCTTTTCCTAATCAGTTTAAATATTATAGCTGGTTTGTGGCGCTCTGTTTGTGTACCAGGTATTACACAAAGCACTTTGCAAATGTGAGCTCAATGTTACATCAACAGTGGGTGCTACTGTTATTCCTGCTTTATAGATGAGGCAACAGGCCCGTGTATGTGTGTGTGTGTGTGTGTGTGTNCAAGCTGCTTTTCCTAATCAGTTTAAATATTATAGCTGGTTTGTGGCGCTCTGTTTGTGTACCAGGTATTACACAAAGCACTTTGCAAATGTGAGCTCAATGTTACATCAACAGTGGGTGCTACTGTTATTCCTGCTTTATAGATGAGGCAACAGGCCCGTGTATGTGTGTGTGTGTGTGTGTGTGTTGCTTTAAGTGTCTTGCCTGTGCTCACAGATCTACTAATTGAACAAGGCTGGAACTGAACCCAAGTGTGTCACAGTCCTGAAGACAGGGTCCTGCATCTCCAAGCACCACTCTTTCACTCACTAGCTATTTATTTGCTGAGCTAGTCTCTAGACGGCCACACACAACCTCTCCACTTCTCCAAGGAGATCTGATGTTGACTTTAAGTGTTTGTTTGTTTTTTCTTTAATGAACATTTGAAAGAACATTTTTATTGACTGCTCACTATGTGCCAGATATTTTGTTAATCACTTTATAATAGATTTTCTTAATTATTCCTGTGGGCTTTCCTGGATCCCACCTATAGCTCAGGATTAATTCTTCAGCTTCAATTCTTTTTTTTTTTTTTTAATCTTATTTGGTTTTTTAAGTCTTATTTGTTCCCTTAACAACTCTGCAAGGTAACAACTGATATTCTCCTTTTGCAGAAGCTCCAGGAGATGAAATCATACAACTCTTCACTAGCAGGCCAGAACTGACTGAGAGTCTAAAGTCCTTCATCTTTCCACTTCACCATAGCTACACCCACACAACCATCACCCATCACTCAGAAACCTTTCCCCTATGCAGCAAGCTGGTCAGCTCCCAGGAGGAGGCCTCCCCAGAATCCTGGTCATGGATGTGCTGAAGTCGATAGAAGGGGAAGAGGACCAACCAATGAGTCAGTGGCTTGGCTCTGATGGGAAGCCTCCCTTTGACCTGCTGCTCCAGCCCAGCCCTATGGAGATGATGAGGCCCGACAGCCTCACAGCTGGAGGTGTGGTCGGCCTGCAGGGATCTGATTGATGATGTTTGTCACAGTTCTAACTCTGGGTGTTATTCTTTTAGCACTTCATCTATTTCTCTTTAGATGGCTGGTGGTGAAGATTTTCATCATTGTCTTTTGGTTAACCTCAAAGAAGGAGGAAGTTAACAAGCACCAAACATGTTTGGAAGGATTTCAACCTTCCAAACTGTATACTGTATACTGTAGCGTGATTTGATTAAGTGCATACTGTAGCATGATTTGATTTGTGGGAGAGGCATAATAAGGAATTCAGAGTAAATCATATCTAACATGACACCAGGAACTAAATTTAGATGCTTCACATCATGGAATGTGTGGTTGCCCACCCAGGAACACAGCTATCTCTGCAAATTCCTGTAGGCTGCTTGTGCTGGCTGACTCTCCAGATGTTCGTTGACATCCCATAGGTTTTTTTTTCCTGTTGAACCATGGAAGAGGGCATCACCATTTGGGTCCCCTCTCCCCATATTTGCTAAGAAAGTTATAAGAAGATCTGCTGTCAATTCCTTGATGGAGAAGTGGTCCCTCAGTATAAAATAAGCCCCCCATTGCAGCATACCCTCATTTCTGCCTGGACCTGGGACGTCCACACAGACCTGGACTCGGGGCACCTAAGACTCACTAGTTAGAAAGGTGTGTGTCCATTCTAGTTGTTCTGTTTACAGACCCAGTGGCTTCTTGATTTTCTCCCTCTCCCACGGTGAGCGTTTTCCTTACCATTGACCAAAGGGAAATGGCAGACTCAGCAGCTTTGGAAAGCTGATTTCCTTTCCCTCCATTTAGTTCCACTGAACAAGGCAGCACTTTGGGATAGGTCACAGCCCTGTC
The DNA here is from genome assembly GCA_006410675.1 of Oreotragus oreotragus. Lineage (NCBI taxonomy): Eukaryota > Metazoa > Chordata > Mammalia > Artiodactyla > Bovidae > Oreotragus > Oreotragus oreotragus. The sequence continues at coordinate 15,003 of SJYX01008425.1, read as the reverse complement.
AGTACTCTTGGTAGAACTCTTACCTGCTCATCATTCATTTCCTCTCATTTGTTGGTTTATCGCTGTAGCCAATTTTCAAGGTGATTTTCTCTCCTCTCTGTCTTCTTACTGAGGATGGTTCTCTAAAATTTCCTACTAGTTACTATAAAAAATCATTTTCAAATTTAGTTTCATCCTGTAAGTCTTCAGAGTCAGTGTCCTTTTACTTATTTATTTTTCTGTCTAGCATTTTAAATAGGCCTGATGTTAGTTTTTCACTTTTCTTATTTTTAAAGAATGGAAGATACACTATTTTTCATAGATAGAGTCTGTGGTTTGTCTTCGAGCTCATTCTTCATATGAGCAGCTGAAGAACATGCTCACGATCACAGCTCCTAGACCCTCCTCAAACCCTAGGCTGAGAAGTCTCCTGGGCTATGGTTAGACTGACGTTTCGCCTCAGCTCACTCCCGCCTCCTGACAGCTGACCCTGAGAGAAATCCTCAAAGGCTGTCATTTCTGCGTGTGCCCTTCCTGGGACTGCTTCTGGAGAGCAGTGCTGCCTGTTGTGAGTTAGAGAACTGTACTTTCCATGCATTTGCTGGGAATTCCTATATCTGACTAAATATAAGAGAGAAAGTGTTGGGCCAGGATGAGTGGTAGATGAGGATGGCCCAAGTCTCCAGAGAACGTCACCACAGAGAGAGAAGGTCGCTGTTGCCCAGTTAGTAGTCTCTGGCATGTCTGAGCCCAGGGATCAGATACGGAGAAGGGCAGGGACCACTTCCCTCCTCCCCTCTGTTTTCAGCATGGCAGGGGGAAGTTTGCCCTATTTCTGTGGTTATAGCACCAGGCGTCGTGGTTTGTGGTTTTAATCCCATTTTGCCAGCCTTGCAGTTAATGGAAGTTGATGCTAGATTCTGAAAATAGGTTATTTAGTTCCAGTTTTGCTGGTGGCATAAGTTTGCATTTGTTTCCATGTCTTTATAGGTATTTTGTTGAACTGATTAGAGAGGTTGAATAAGGGCCTCTAAGCCAGATGGCATTTTAAACCCAACTTTCTCCCAATCTCCATTTCTTAAAAGTCAGAAAGCCCTTTAGTCCAGAATATGGTGTGTTGATATCCTTGTAGATAATGCATCACTTAGCTGACAGGAAAGAAAGGTCTATTGAGCTGCAATGAGCTCGCTAAGGCAGGAGGCTTCTAATTGAGGAACAGGTTTCCTGTAACACAGTTTCTCATTGTCTGGGGAGGCTGCATTGACATAAAGACTACACTGATGAAACTATCTGATCTTTCAGCCCATTCACCCTAGGCAGAGAGATCCTATAAATTCTAATGATCCAATAGCAGAGCTTAGAAACACCCAAATGTAAAAGCCACACAACCCTGAGAGCAGATTGTGAGTTTGTGTCCTCCCCACTTAGGGGTCAATTACTGAGGGCTGTGGACCAGTTTTTCTGACCCCCCTGAGGACCGGCCCTGCAGCTCACTTCAAGATGTGTGCCCAGCCTCTTTGGCTTCACTGCCATGGGACACACATCCCATGGCGGGATGGGAAAAGGAGTGCCTTCCTCCCGTGACAGGGATGTTGACAAAGCCGAGTCCCTGCTGCATGGGAACAGAGTGCAGACAAATGTTTGGCACTGGAGCAGGGCTTAGGCGCCAACGTTTGAGCTGCTAAAGCCCGGCACAGTCATGCAGCCAAAACTGCAGAGTCCAAGTAGCTCTCTTTACAAAACCTGAAGTGAACAAGCATCAGTCTGGACTCTGACTGATGGAATGTCCTACGCACTGCTGATGTCTTGTCAGGGTGTCAGGATGCATTTGGTTGCGTGGAACAAAAAGACGCACGTGAGAGGATCTCCTCCCACTGTCCTTCTGCTTCACCAGCACTCAAGGGCTCTGAGCCAGGTCCTCTGTAGTTTTAATAGAATAGCTGAGAGGCAGGATCAAATAAAAAGTATAGAATGCATTTTTTGGGGGGGGGGTTCACACACTTTGTTGTTGTTGTTGAAGTATAGTTGATTTACAGTGTTTTGTTAGATTCTGGTGTTCAGCAAAGTGATTCAGTTCCATATACACACACAGATATGTATTCCTTTTCAGATTCTTTTCTGTTATAGGTTATTATATTCTGTGTTGTGCTTAGTCACTCAGTTGTGTCCAACTCTTTGCGAAGCTATGGACTGTAACCCACCAGGCTCCTCTGTCCATGAAGATTATCCAGCAAGAATACTGGAGTGGGTTGCCATGCCCTCCTCCAGGGAATCTTCCCAACCCAGAGATCGAACCCAGGTCTGATTTTTTACTCTCTGAGCCACCAAGGAGGCCCATACGTTATTATAAGATATTAAATATAATTCCCTGTGCTGTACAATAGGATCTTGTTATTATTTTATATGGAGTAATGTATATCTGTTTGGATTTTTATGTCTGTGAGTTGGTTTCTATTCTATAACTGAGTTCATTTGTATAGTTTAGATTCCAGAATAAGTGATATCATGTGATGCTTGTCTTTCTCTGTCTGACTTACTTCATTTACTGTGCTAATTTCTAGGCCCACCCATGTTGCTGCAAGCAACATTCTTTCTTTCTTTTCTATTGCTGAATAGTATTCCACTGTGTAAATATTCCCACTCTTCTTTATCCATTCATCTGTTGATGGACACTTAGGTTGCTTCCGTGTCTGGGCTATTATTAGTAATGCTGCTATGAACATTGCGGTGCATATGTCTTTTCAAATGAAAGTTTTCTCCAGATATATGTCCAGCAGTGGGATTGCTAGATCAAATAGTAGCTCTATTTTAAGTGTTTTAAGGACCCTCCACGCTGTTCTCCATTGTGGCAGTACCAGTTCACATTCCCGCAAACAGTGTAGAAGGGTTCCTTTTTCCCACATCCTCTCAAGCATTTATTATTTGTAGAGTTTTTGAGGACAGTCATCCTAACTGGTATGAGGTGATACCTTGGTATAGTTTTGATTTGAGTTTTTCTAATAATTAGCAATATTGAGCATTCATGTACCTATTGGCCATCTGTGTCTCTCCTTTGGAGAAATGTCGATTTAGGGTTTTTGCCCATTTTTTTATTGGGTTGTTTGTTTTGGGAATTAAGTCCTGTCAGTCTCATGGTTTGCAAATATTTTCTCTCATTCCATAGGTTGTCCTTTCCTTTTGTTTATAGTTTCCTTTGCTCGTTGAAAGCTTGCTAAGTTTTATTAGTTCCTTTTTTTTTTTTTGAATTTTTGCTTTTACTTCTTTTGCCTTGGAAGAGTGACCTAAGAAAATGTTGCTGTGATATATTTCAGAGAATGTTTTGCCTGTGTTTGTATTTAGGAGGTTTATTATCTCCTGTCTCATATTTAAATCTTTAAGCCATTTAAAGATTATTTTTGTGTGTGATGTGAGGAAGTGTTGTAAGTTCAAAGATTTACATGTAGGTGTCCCTATATCCCAACTCTACTTGCTGAAGAGACTCTCTTTTCTTCATTGTATACCTGGCTTGAAGATTGTAGAAGATTAATTGACCTTAGGTGTATGAGTTTATTTTTGAATTTTCTATTCTATTCCATTGCTCTATATGTCTGTTTTTATGCCAATATTTTGTCATCTTGGTTCCTGAACCTTTGTAGTATTGTCTGAAGTCTGAGGAAGTTATGCTTCCAGATGCTTTTTCCCCCTCAGGATTGCTTTGCCAATTCTAGGTCTTTTGTGGTGCCATTAAATTTTGGAATTATTTGTTCTAGTTTTGTGAAAATGTTATGAATAATTTGATAGGGATAACATTAAATCTGTAGATTGCTTTGGGTTGTATGAACATTTAAACAATATTAATTCTTCTTTAAGAGCATGGGATATATTTTCCATTTCTTTGAATCATCTTCAATTTCCTTTATGAAGTAAGTCAGAAAGACTTACTTATACCAATACAGTATATTAACGCATATATATGGAATTTAGAAAAATGGTAATGATGACCCTATATGTGAGATAGCAAAAGAGACACAGATATAAAAAACAGACTTTTGGACTCTGTGGGAGAAGGTGAGGGTGGGATGATTTGAGAGAATAGCATTGAAACATGTATATTATCATACATGAAATAGATCTCCAGTCCAGGTTTGTTGCATGAGACAGGGTGCTCAGGGCTGGTGCACTGGGATGACCCTGAGGGATGGGATGGGGAAGGAGGTGGGAGGGGGGTTCAGGATGGGGAACACATGTACACCCATGGCTGATTCATGTCAGTGTATGGCAAAACCACCACAATATTGTAAAGTAATTAGCCTCCAATTAAAATAAATAAATTAAAAACAAAAAAGAGTTTCACCTCACTGCTGCTGCTGCTGCTGCTAAGTCACTTCAGTCGTGTCCGATTCTGTGTGACCCCATAGACGGCTGCCCACCAGGCTCCCCCATCCCTGGGATTCTCCAGGCAAGAATACTGGAGTGGGTTGCCATTTCCTTCCTAAATTGTGGAGTGTTTTGTTTTGGGTTTTTTTTGATGTGATTTTAAAGGGATTTATTTTTAATTTCTCTTTCTGACAACTGTTATTGGAAAGAAATGTAATGTATTTCTGTATGTTAATCTTATATCGTGCTACTTTGCTTAACTTGTTTTTAGTTCTAGTAGTTTTTGTGTGGACTTTTTAGGGTTTTCTATACATAGTATCATGTTATCTGCATATAATTACACTTTTGCCTCTTCCCTTCCAGTTTAGATATCCTTTATTTCTTTTTCTTATCTGATTTTTGTGGCTAGGGACTTCCGCTTACTGGAAGTCCTATGTTAAGTAGAAGTGGTGAGAGTGGGCATTCCTATCTCATTTCAGATTTTCACAGAAAGACTTTCAGTTTTCATGGTTGAGTATTATGTAGACTGTGAGTCTGTAATAAATAGCTTTTATTATGCTGAAGTGTATGCCCTCTGTCCTCACTTTGGTAAGAGTTTTTTTTTTTTTTTTATCATAAATGGGTATTGAATTTTATCAAATGCTTTTTCTGCATCTATTGAGATGATCATGTGGCTTTTGTCTTTTCTTTTGTTGATATTGTATATCACATTGATTTGCAAATGCTGAACCATCCTTGTGACCCTGGGATAAATCCAACTTGATCATGGTGTATGATTCTTTTTAAGTATTCTTGGATTCAGTTTGCTAATATTTTATCGGGGATTTTTGCATCTATGTTCATCAAAGATATTGGCCTGTCATTTTCTTTATTGGTAGTGTCTTTGTCTAGTTTTGGTAACAAGGTGATGGTAGCTTCATAGAAAGACTTTGAGAGTGTTCCTTCCTCTTTAGTTTTTAGGAGAGCTTGAGAAGGGTCAAGTTCTTCTTTATATGTTTGGTAGAATTCCCCAGTGAAGTTATCTGATCTTGAACTTTTGTTTGCATGGAATTTTAAATTACAGATTCTATTTCAATCCTAGTGATCAGTTTGTTCAAATTATTTATTTCTTCTTGATTCAGTTTTGGTGGGCTGTATGTTTCTAGAAACGTGTCCATTTCTTCTAGATGGTCGAATTTGTTGGTATATAATCGTTCATAGTATTCTCCTATTGTTTTTTTTAATATTTCTGCAGTATTGGTATCAACTAACAATTTCTCTTTTTTCATTTCTTATTTTATTTGTGTCCTTTCTTTTTTCTTTCTGGTGGGCCTGGCCAGAGGTTTATCAATTTTGTTTATTCTTTCAAAAAACAAGCTCTTGATTTTATTGATTGTTTTATATTTTTTAATCTCTAGTCTATTTCCTCCCTAATCTTTATTATTTTCTTCTATTCACCTTAGGTGTTGTTTGTTCTTCTTTTTATAATTCTTTTAGGTGGTAGGTTAGGTTGTTTATTGAGATTCTTCTTGACTTTTGAGAAAGGCCTGTATCACTATGAATTTCCCCTTTTGGACCGCTTTAGCTGTATCTCATAGACTTTACATGGTTGTTAAAATGTCTTTAAAAGTCTTTTTGCTGAGACCACAGACTGACTTTTAACTGCACAAAAGTAAGTAGGTCTTGGAGTAGTTTAATGAGAAGTTGGTTGTCATCTGTCTGTTCACTGGTACACCATCGTCTATACAACCCTCCATAGAGAATGAGAGAATGTAATTAGGCCCTGTCAGGGCTGACACTGAGACTGTGTGGCCAATTACTACAACAGTGTGCTCACAGAACTCACTGGTAAGAGCTAGTGCGTGTGTACTGGCTTCTGTATATGCACAAGGATTCTAAAAGTACAGCACACGCTGTTATTCACTCTGGTTGCCAACTTTGTGAATTAAGTTTTTGGTTCTCTATAGTTTTTGTCATATATATTTTATGCCTCCTCTGTATTAAGAGGAAAAAAAGAGAAAACATACAGTCAAATCATACTCTTGAATTTAATTTAGCTAGGATTGTTTCACTAAGAACACCTTCCTCGAAAGATCTTTAGCCTCCAACCATCTTTCTAGAAGCTAAACCCTGTGCTGACAGTAGAGAAAAGAGGTCAAGAGTCCTATCTTGTCCACATTATCCCTGACTTGAGGCAATCTAGTTACATCAGGTTGGTTCTGGAATTTTCCCTGATGTTATTTGAATTTCTCGGGTGACACTTAGCCTACTGGTTGGTCTCAAAATGAGAACATGCTTCAAAAGTCAGAGTTTTCTGTGGTAACAAACAGCCTCAAAATCTCAATCACTTACCCCACTTATTTCTCACAGTTCTGCAAGTCATCTCTAGCTTTGATGGCTTAACTGGGCTCAGCTAGAATTGCCTCTAGGCTACAAGCTGGGTTCCCATCTGCTCCATGTATCTTCTCGTCCCGCTAGCTATGGCCTACTGTCTTTATGATAGAGGGTAGAGGATCACGAGGGGTAAAAGAAAACACCCCTATTTGAAGCCTTGGCTCTGAACTGGCACAACAACACTTGCACTCATATTCCATTGGCCAAAGCTATTGATTCACAAGGCCCATTCCAAGGTCGATGGTGTGATGTTATATACTCTGCCTACTAGGAAGTATGGACAAGTCACATGTAAAATGGGCATTATCTTAGTACAAGGACAGAA
>SJYX01008424.1:387854-429969 GCA_006410675.1 Oreotragus oreotragus | reverse complement strand
TCCAACCAGTCCATTCTGAAGGAGATCAACCCTGGGATTTCTTTGGAAGGAATGATGCTAAAGCTGAAACTCCAGTACTTTGGCCACCTCATGCGAAGAGTTGACTCATTGGAAAAGACTCTGATGCTGGGAGAGATGGGGGGCAGGAGGAGAAGGGGACGACCGAGGATGAGATGGCTGGATGGCATCACGGACTCGATGGACGTGAGTCTGAGTGAACTCCGGGAGTTGGTGATGGACAGGGAGGCCTGGCGTGCTGTGATTCATGGGGTCGCAAAGAGTCGGACACGACTGAGCGGCTGAACTGAACTGAGCTGAAGCACTGGGTGGCACTGGGTAAGCATGATAAAGTCCCTGCCTTCACCAAACTTCAGTTCTAGTGATGAAGTCAAATAAGAGATGATAGGTAGATAGATAGATAGAATATATAGCTATGATAGATAAGACTGATGAATGATAGATACAGAGAAATGAATAAGACTGGCCTATTGATCAATAGATAAAATGTCAGCTATTTTGAGGTGTTATAAAGGATACAAATCAGGGTAAGAGGACTGACTCTATTACAAGAAGAGGCGAGGACGGTCTCTAGAAGGATGCGACTTTTGAGCAGAAATCTAAGGAATCAGGAGTATATCCTGGGGCTTCCCTGGTGGTCCAGTAGCTGAGAATTTGCCTGCCCGTGCCGGGGACATGAGTTCAACCCAATCCCACATGCCTCAGGACAACAAAGCCCAGGTACCACAACTGCCAAGCTGGCGCTTTAGAGCCCATGTGCTGCAGCTACTGAAGCGTGTGTGCCTAGAACCCACGCTCTGCAACAAGAGAAACCACAGCAGCGAGACGCCCAAGCTCTGCAACAAAGATCCAGCACAGTCAACAGTGAATTCACTCATTTTAAAAAGATTTAAAGAGTGTATCCTGTGACTATTTGCAGTAAAACTATTCCAGGCAGAAGAGGGCCATGAGACAGCAAGGGTGGGGGTAGGGGGCGCTTGTGACACCTGCCTGCCCCTTCAGAGAATAAAGCTGGGCAACATCAGTGATGCTGAGAGCTCATCTGTGAGAAGCAGTTTAAGAGCTCTTATCTGGCAAGGTTATAGTGAGGATTAAATGAGATAATCACCGTTTATGTGCATGCAACGTATAAGAGGTACTCAAAGCACATTGCTGAACAAGGGGAGATGCGTTTGATTTGGGGTTTTCTAAATTCCTTAATCAGCAAATAGCTCCTGAGCATCATGAGGTGGAGGCTCCCTGCTCAGCCATCCCTGTCATCATCTCATGTAACCACCCCAACTACTCTAAGAGATAAACCTGGGATTTCTCCGATGATCTGGCAGTTAAGAATCTGTCTTCCAGTTCAGGGAATGGGGGTCCCATCCACAGTCAAGGAACTAAGATCCCACATGCTGTGGAGCAACTAAGCCCTGGCAGCACAGCTACTGAGCCCAAGCACCTCATCTGGACAGGCTGTGTACCTTGCTCTGCAAATGGAGAAGCCACAGCAATGAGAAGCCCAAGCACCGCAGCAAACCCCTGGCACAAAGATCCCACGCACCACAACTGAGGCCCAACGCAGCCAAAAATAAAAATAAGCACTAAACACTGCAACAGTGAAGTCCATTTTGCAGGTGGGAAAACTGAGGCAGGAAAAAGTCAAGTCCTCACCAGACTTCAGCAGTCCAACACCAGAGTGTTAGTTGCTCAGTCATGTCTGACTTTTTACAACCCCATGAATTGTAGCCTGCCAGGCTCCTCTGTCCATGGGATTCTCTAGGCAAGTATACTCGAGCAAGCAGCCATTCCCTTCTCCAGTGGATCTACCCAACCTAAGGACTGAACCTGGGTCTCCTGTCTTGCAAGCAGATTCTTTACCATCTAAGCCACTGTAAAGGTGTCTCTGGGCTTAACCACTAGACAATCCTGCTCCCCTTCCCCCATCACTTGGCCCAGAGCTTTTCGCATTGAAACCAATGGCTCCAAAGAATAAATTCTTCAAGAGGCATAAGCAGAGTGATGGAAGATCATGGATCACTCTCTGTTCCAGAAGATTACCTCTGTCCTGGGGTTTCCCAGGTGGCTCTAGTGGTAAAGAATCTGCCTGCCAGTGCAGGAGATGTAAAAAAAGTGGGCTTGATCCCCGGGTCAAGAAGATCCCCTGGATGAGGGCATGGCAACCCACTCCAGTATTCTTGCCTGGAGAATCCCACGGACAGAGGAGCCTGGTGGGCTACCGTTCATGGGGTTGCAAAGAGTTGGACACAAGAAGCAACTTAGCATGCTCACACACACCTCTGTCCTGATGCCTCAGTAAAGGACGGCCCTTTCTTTTGGCTGCCTCCAGATGATCTCCTTTCAATATTTTATTTATGATTTTCAAGCACCAAGAGCATTCACATGAGAGATGAAAAGTGGAGAAGGCCCAAAAAGATGTTTTGCATCTGACAGATTCTGCCATCTCAGTCATCCCTATAGGCATTCACACAACACCCTCTCGCCAGAGGCCCCAAGCTTTCAGATCTCACCTTACATGCTGTTTCTGCTTCAGGTCAGACAGAACTAGCTTCCAGACCCAGCTCTAATACTTTGACCACCAGATGCTAACAGCCCACTCTTTGGAAAAGACCCAGATGCTAGGAAATATTGAAGGCAAGAGGAAAAAAAGGGTGACAGAGGATGAGATGGTTGGATGGCATCACCAATTCAATGGAAATGAACTTGGGAAAATTCCAGGAGATGGTGAGGGACAGGGAGGCCTGGTGTGCTGCAGTCCATGGGGGTCACAGTCGGGCATGACTTAGGAACTAAACAACAACAATAGCCTGGAGTAAGTAATTTCTGTTTTGTGGTCATGATTTTCTATTCTGTAAGGTAGAAATAAAGTAGGAATAAAACGACCTCTTTGGTGGTTACAAGCATTAAATAGTTAATGCTTATAAAGCACTAAGCAGGCTGTTTGGTACCTAAGTAGCATTAAATAACAACTATTCGCAGTTGATATTACCATGAGCTCAGAGAGTCTGTCTAGCTTGTCCACTACTGAATTTCTAGCATCTGGCACCATGTGTCTTCCTACAGTAAGTGCCTAAATATTATGTATTGAGTAGTCAAATGGGTAAATGAAATTCAAAAGAGAAGGGGTTGAAGAAGACAAGGAGAGATAACTCATTGCTAACACTGAGCAGGACGGTTTAGATACATCAGTTGCTATCATCCTTACAGCAGCCCCGTGAGACAGATCCCATTGTTACCACTGTATGAAAGAGAGATGAAGTGACTTGCCCAATCACACAGCTGAAAAACAGAGCTTATTTTTTCAATAACCTCAGAAGGATGACCAAAGCTCTTGGTGGGAAGTCCATCCGTGGCAAAGTACTATTATGGGACCACTGAAGAATACTTAGAAGTCAGGCCAGCCAGTCTAGAGCATGGATCCTCAACCTCCGGGCCCCAGACCAGTACCACACAGCAACCGAGCCACTCAGCAGATGAATGATGGGTGAGCAAGTGAAGCTTCATCTGTACTTCCCATAGCCACTCCCCATTGCTCGCATTATTGTATTATCACAGTGCAGTAGATATAGTGATGTATCTAAAAATAATAGAAATAAAGAGCATAATAAATGCAATGCTCTTGAATCATCTCAAAATCATCCTCCTCCACCCCAATCTGTGGAAAAATTGTCTTCCAGGAAACTGGTCCCTTGTGTCCAAAAGGTTGGGAGCCTCTGGTCTAGAAGATGGAAACAGGGAGCCTCTGGGTTGAAATCTGGTCAATGGGTGAGATTGCATGACTTACTTGGAGCTTCCCAGGTGGTACTGGTGGTAGAGAACCCACCTACCAATGCAGGAAACATAGGAGACGCAGGTTCGATCCCTGGGTTGAGAAGATCCCCTGGAAAAGGACATGGCAACCCACCCCAGTATTCTTGCCTGGAGAATTCCATGGATGGGGGAGTCTGGCAGGCTATTGTCCTTGGGGTCACAAAGAGTTGGGTATGACTGAAGCAACTTAGTACACACCTGGTTTTCTTAGTGTTTCAAACAATCTTATGATGATATATTTTTTTTAATTTTTAGTTTTACTTTATTTTACTTTACAGTACTGTATTGGTTTTGGCATACATTGACATGAATCCGTCATGGGTGTACATGAACTCCCAAACATGAACCTCCCCTCCCACCTCCCATCATCCCTCCGTATCATCCCCATACACCAGCCCCAAACATCCTGCATCGAACATAGACTGGCGATTCATTTCTTACATGATAGTATACATATTTCAATGCTATTTTCCTAAATCATCCCACCCTCTCCCTCTCCCTCTCCCTCAGAGTCCAAAAGTCCGCTCTACACATCTGTGTCTCTTTTGCTATCTTGCATACAGGGTCAAATGTGAATATTTCTCATAAAATCTAGATTACCAGACTCTTTTGAAAACAAAACAGAAGCTGTCTGAACTCTGGGCCTACATTCCTGCATGGAGACAATGAGCTGAAGTTGAGACAGGGCTGTTCACATTCTCCTATGTGCTGTAAACCCCCATTTCCACCAACTCACACAACAGGTAACTCATGCAATCAGCCTCCTTCACTGCTCTGTGTTTCCCTTTGTCCTCTGCTGGTATCTAAGTTGGCCAGCATGATCCAGTGCAACACTTTCAATCTACAGATGAAACACTGAAGCCCAGAGATAAAAAGTGGCTTGTCTCAGGCCATACAAAGTCTTCATGGTAGATTTTGAAATTTTAATTCTCCTTTTCTGATGTCCTTTCCATGACTACATCATGAACGTATGCAGAAAGAGCTCCTGGTTCAATATTCCACACCTGCAAGTGCCCACAAATTATAATGATCACTACAGAATCTATTTCCAAGAGAACTAGTTGGTATCTCCCCTTAAGGGCATAGGGTAAAGACCAAGAACCATGGCAAATACAGGAGGTAACAGCTGAGAAATAAGACCTACAAAATCAGTATTTGCTCATCACCATCCCTAGCTGCAGATGGTGATTGCAGCCTGAAATTAAAAGATGCTTACTCCTTGGAAGGAAAGTTATGACCAACCTAGACAGCATATTTAAAAGCAGAAACATTACTTTGCCAACAAAGGTCCGTCTAGTCAAGGCTATGGTTTTTCCAGTAGTCATGTATGGATGTGAGAGCTGGATGGTGAAGAAAGCTAAGTGCCGAAGAATTGATGCTTTTGAACTGTGGTGTTGGAGAAGACTCTTGAGAGTCCCTTGGACTGCAAGAAGATCCATCCAGTTCATCCTCAAGGAGATCAGTCCTGGATGTTCATTGGAAGATGTTGAAGCTGAAACTCCAATACTTTGGCCACCTCATGCAAAGAGTTGACTCATTGGAAAAGACCCCAATTCTTGGAGGGATTGGGGGCAGGAGGAGAAGGGGATGACAGAGGATGAGATGGCTTGATGGCATCACCAGCTCGATGGACATGGGTTTGGGTAGACTCCGGGAGTTGGTGGTGGACTGGAAGGCCTGGCATGCTGTGATTCATGGGGTCGCAAAAAGTCGGACACAACTGAACTGGACTGAACTGAACTGAACCCCTAGCTGGCTGGCCCCCAGTCATTCCAATTGCCAGTAGGATGTCTGACTTGGTGTTGGAGCATCAGCGACCCTCCTGCTGGTATAGAATTAGTCGTTGTCAGCCGACAGTACTTTAATTTCTCTCTAAGAGCCTTTAAGTACAACTGCTTCTGTAAGATTATATCCCCACTGGGGATAGTTCTGTCTCTGTGATGACCATGAATCAAGAGGCCAAAGACTTTGCCTTCATTGGCTCCATCCCATTGCTGGCATGCTGTGCTTATAGAGTCTTCAAAGTCCAGCCTCCTGGAGTCCAATGACACTTAGAATTCTAAAATCATGACTTTGGAAACTCACCATCCTAGCCACCTGGAAGGATGTCACTTTAGAGCCCATCAGATCTATTCTCTCAACCATCACAGCCATCCTGAGCCAACAAATCCCAAACTATGGCTGAACTTCATGGACAAGGTTAGCCAACCTCATAAAGTAAGGGAGAGAGGGGTAATGAAAAAGAAAGGAGCTTTCTGAGCTGTGTAAAACACCCTCTGGTTTCTCGTGGGGTCTCAGGCATTGCCCTACTCAATACATTCTCTACCAGAGTTGTTCCAGGAACATCACTGGCAGAAAGTTTCATGCACTGGCAATTCCTATAAAACAGGGGTTATGCACATGTGTGCATGTGTGTGTGTGTGTGTGTGTGTGACAGTTCCAAAGCACAGTGTGATTTCTCATGCACAATCAATCCTTATACTGCTATCTGAACACCCTCATATTCAATAACGCTTCCATCTGTGAAAGGCCAATATGAGGGAAAGTGATTTGTTTATGCTGCTGAGAGTAAGTAGAAAACATTATATATTGTTGTCTTAGAGAAAGGGGAACAACAAATGGGATTTGTGAATTGAAATTCAGTGATTACATTGGCGATGCCCATAGTACAATAAGTACAAACTCGATTAGCTCTAGAGACTCATTTTCCTGGTGTTGTGTTTATACTTAAACTGATATTGTGAGTGGGGAGAGGGAGAACTCCCTCTGTGTTATTTATGTTCCAGGGCTATTTGCTAAGGATGCATCTGTGTCTGTGGATGAGGTCCAAATTCTCCAGCCTGGTGCAGCTCCTACTGTCTTCTCGCCCCATCCAAAGTAAATGGTCCTTCCAGCACCTCCCAGAAATGCATACTATGTTCCTACCAGCCTCCTCACACATCCCTGGATACTCCTTTCTCACTCACATCTCTGGATTTCAGCACATGCTGTTTCGCCTGCCTGGAATGACCCCATTTAACTGCTCATATTAAAGCGGATTTATACTTGAGTCCAGTTCAAATCAACCATAATTCCATCCTCAAATTGCCAGGCAGAGTTAACTACTCTTCCTCTTTCTTCCTGGAGTATTTTCAGGATCTCCTTCATAGCCCTTACCCCATCTTATCGGAACAAGCTGTGTGTCTCTCACCTGCTCTCAGCTATAAGCACCTCTAGGCTAGGAATAATTTTTCTATCCCCAGCATCAAGTACAAGGAGTGAAAGCACACACACATAAGTGTCCAAAAAATGTCTGTTGAATTCATAAGTTAATAAATGACTTGATGACATCTCAGACTTTATAGTAACTTACTATCCTATTGAGGAAAAGTTCTAATAAAGCTGTCAAAGTAGCTTATCTTTAAGTGATCTTTCTAAGAATCACATGCTTCCCTCGCTTTTACAAAGCAGGTGCAGACCCAGCCGAAGAAACATATATGCATCCTCCAGGAAGGGGTGGAGTCCAACAGGGCTGAAATTTTATGAGGTGGTTGCAAAGGATGCCATCTCAATCAACCTAGGTTCAGAGGAACCGGAGTTTAAGGACTCACAGGCTATGCAAAAACAGGACAAGTTGGCAGTGGACATTATCATTCCTGTTACCAAATCTGTTTGGTGCCCTTAGCGGGGTTGTGCCTTCTAAGACTGAGCAGCGTCGCAGTTACTTCCTCCCAAATTATGCTGGNTAGAAAAAGATGGAACCCTAGAAGTATGTTCTATGCCAAAAGAAAATAGGAAAAAACAAAGATAAATGTTGGGAAAGTTGTAGAGAAAGGGGAATTCTTGGGCACTGTTGGTGGTAATGTAAATTTGTACAGACACGATGGAAAACTAAAATGCTATGGAGTTCCTTAAAAAATTAAAAATAAAATTACTGTAGGATTCAGAAATCCCACTTCTGGGTATATATACAAAATAAATAAAATCAGTGTTTCAAAGAGATATCTGCAACCCCATGTTCAACGTAGCATTATTTACAAGATATGGAAATGACCTAATTGTCCATCAAAGGATGAATGGATAAGTAACAATTATACATGTGTGTTAAATTCGGTCATAAAAAATGAAGAATTCCTACATTTTCAACAACAGTGACTAAACCTGGAGGACATAATGCTCAGTGAAATAAGCCTAAACATGGAAAGTCAATACTGTGTGATCTGATTTATATGATAAAATCTAAAAAAGTTGAGCTCATAGAAGTGAAGACCACCAGGTCTGGGAAGGTGAGGGAAATAAAGAGATGTTGATCAAAGAGTAAAATCTTTTCAGTTACAAAATTGTTAAGTTCTGGGAATCTAATGCACAACATGATAATTATCATTGATAATAATGTATACTTGAAACTTGCTGAGAGAGAAGATCTTAAGTGCTCTCATTACATACACAAATGGCAACATGTTAGGTGCTGATGTGTTAATTAGCTTGATCGTAATAATCATTTAAAAACTTACACAGGTATCAAATCATCATGTTATGTACCTTAAATATATACAGTTGTTAGTTAATTATATGTCCTCAATTTGAAAAAAATAAAGAAAATATATTAATTTTTAAAAATCTATCCAGACAGGAAAAAGTTCTGTTGTTTCAGGACCCATATAGAGTTAGAGCAGCCAGCTGCATTGAGGCCAAAAGGGCATGAGATGGGGTCTGAGATGCAGGCACATTCTCAGCCCTGCGTGGTTTGGAGGGCAAGAGAAGCAGTTGGATTTTATTATTATTGCAACAGGAAATCCTTGAAGTCAAGAACGGAACTGACCACTCACTGCATAGAACGAATTTTCTTGGACAAAAGTACACATAATGCAAGTAAGAAGTGATAAAGACTGTCTCTAGATCTACCAAAACTATTACCTCTTTGGAGGGGTAGGGAGGTGATACTGGTCAGAAAAATACAGTAGGCCAGTGTTTCCAGACTCTAACAGTTAGGTGTGACCAGTTGGCTGAGTGCTAACCAATGAAATGCGAGCATAAATAACATAGCCCGAGCCAGACCTGACTCATAGAACCCTCCCATGCATTATCCTCCCAGCAGATGTGAACCTTGGAATCCACATTCCAAACAGGGTGAGGCCACAGCTCATACAAGATCAGAGTGCTGAATAGTCACCTGGAGGAGAGTTGTCTACCATCAGGAACACCAATTTCCATGAGTGAGAAATAAATATTGATAATATCTGAGCCATTCTACATGTTCTGGGTTGGTTTCTCTTTAGATTTTAGCTTTTAAATTTTTCATTTTATACTGAAGCATAGATGATTAACAATGTTGTGTTAGTTTCAGCAAAAATAAATGAAAGTGTTAATTGTTCAGTTGTGTCTGACTCTTTGCAGCCCCATGGACTGTAGCCCTCCAGGCTTCTCTGTCCATGGAATTCCCCAGGCAAGAATACTGGAGTGGGTTACCATTCCCTTCTCCAGGTGATCTCAAGTGTACAGCAAAATGATTCAGTTGTACATATACATGCATCTATTTTAGAACATGACCTTGACTGTAGCAACTGATGGCTTAGACTAAGGTGATGGTTGCAGAAACTCAGTTGCTCTCCAGCCACGCATATGGTGGGCTGGTTTAGAGTCCTGGGTGATGGTGAACATTTCTCTTATTCTTTACATCCACATAGGTTCTTTCTGAGCTCAGCTAGTCCTCCTGGACACCTGTCCATCCCCAGGCTTCTGATTCTGTGCTCCCCAGAATTGCCCTGCTCCCCAGGGACTGGCTGCTTGCTTCCAGTTGCCTGGGCAGCTCCATCTCATGCATAATGATGAGCTGCATGCACCCTATGTTTTATTTCTTGGGTCCTGGGTTTTCAATCCTGTCATAAAAAATGCATACTGGATGAAAGGTTTTACATACCAAACAGGCCAGAGATTTAGGGTGGCCAAATTAGTGTTCAAAAATGTTCTTTTTCTATTTTTTTTAATTTTTATTATAATTGCTCCAAAAGAAATCCCTGTTGCTTGATATTAACAAATGTAGCCACTGAAGCAGATGCACATACCAAAAAACACCAGGAGAATTAATTACCTACAGTTAGATCCGTTTCATCCTTTTTCCTTCCAAGGTAATGCTACAAAGATGAGAGATGTTATGCAGTCACTCACTGAGCTTCTAGCCTTCTGTGTTTTCACCATCATCCACCAGGCAATGGAGATGACAAAAAAGCTTCATAGGAGAGACCCCTGGGCATATTCTTCCAGCCAGATAGGTCCTGGAGTGACAGTCAGCTTCTGCTTTAACTAGAATCTAAATCTGAAGGAAATCCCAGAGGCATGAGCTCTAATACTAGAAATAACAGCACCTTACATGTGGGTAAAGGTTTTCCCTCAAAAGGACTCACATATCTATTCATGTCAATGACTTCTACAAGAAAGTGAAGAAGTCAGCATCTAAAATTGCTGGCAGGTTTTAGTAACCACACTTACCCATGTCTCCTGGTAGGACAGATCAGATCTGGGGACGGCAAAAATGGGACAGGTACTTTGGTCACAATACCATTATCTATTACTTTGCATGCTTGTCTATGTGCCAAGAACTATTTTTTAACATTACACATACATTAACTCATTGCACACTCACAACATCCTAGTGGGCTCCCTATCTTTATATAGAGGAGGAGATTGAAGAATGAAGAGGCAGAATGAAACTTAGCCAAGGAGACTGACTAATCTAGTAAGTGGTAGAGCTGAGATGTGTGCTCAAGAAGTCTAAACTCTGAGCCTCTGGTCTTAAACTTTATTCTATTTTAGAAAAAAAACAAAAACAAACAAACACTGGATTTGGAGTTAGCTCCAAGTCTGCCATGAGTAAACTGTTTTAAGCTGGGAGAATGGTTCTGCCTCTCCTAAAAACAGCATCCTGCTTTTACCCATGTGGTAGATAGTTAAAGTAATCTGTGAATATGTCCATGCCTAACTGTATGTGGAGCTTTGAAATTTTCCCTCCCACATTGGCTCTGAGCTCAGTCCTGTGACTTTTTCTGGTCAATAGGAAAGGTGATGCAGTCATACACTTGAAAAGTGCTTGTGCAATGGGAATTTTCCTCCCTCTTTGCTCCTGGAAGTGCTGCAACGATTACATGAATGAGTCTAGACTAGCCTATCACCCCAGCCCACGTGGAGACAACCCGTAGACACGTGAATGATGTGACACTAGTTCATCGAATTCAAGGTGAGCCACCAACTGACCCAGAGATCAACCACACCAGCCCAGACCAGAAGACCCTCCAAGACAGTCTACAAAATTGTGAGAAAAAAATAAATGCTTGTCATCTAAAGTTACTATGTTTTGGGGTGGTTTGTTACGCAGAGGAACTGTCTGATACAATCAATTAGGATTAGTTTCTGCTGTGACTGACAGATAATCCCAAATAGTAAAAACTTTTAAAAAATAGAAGTGTTGCTCTAGCAATGTCAGGATCAGGTAAGAAGGCATCAAGACTCCAACCCCGTTGCTCTTTGGCCTGCTCACTCCCAGCACACAGCATAAAGTCAGGATTGGGTAAGAAGGCATCAAGACTCCGTCCCCATTGCTCTTTAGCCTGCTCATTCCCGGCACACAGCATTCATGTCTTGGTCTAGTGTGACTGCCTCCGCTCAAGCTGTCACTTCTGTGTTCCAATGATCCGGGAGGAGGTAAAGAAGAGCACACCTCCTCCTCTTAAATATGCTTCTCTTAGAAATAATATTACTTTAGGAATTATAATTCTTTGACTTGCTTGCTATTGGCCAAATCTTTGTCATAAGACCACACATAGTTGTGGAAGATGCTGGTAGTTGTCTTTACTCTAGGAAGCCATGTATACAGAAAAAAATGGAGGCTACATTAGTCAGGGTAAAAACGAGGGCTGTGAAAGGTTACCTACATGTCATCTACATCCTGACCCTACCAATGGATGGAAGGAACTATTTCCCTCCAGTAACTGAACATGAACTCAGCACAGTATAAGGAAAGATGTGAGGTGCAATAGTTGCAAATCAGAGATCACATGAATGGAGGATCCACAAAGGGAAAGTCCTGTAAGTCCAGGTCTGAACAAGAAGGACAAATAGACACGATTAAGATAAAATCACTCAGGCAGGCAGAGGTAAGTGCTAGTATGGGCATCTGGTAAGACAAAGTCTCAGGCCCTTACCTCTAGCCAAGGGCACCCACACCTTCAGCCACACTATACTATTCATTGATTCTAGAATTCCCAGGCATGGAAGAGACCACAATCCCACGTGCCTGGAATGTGTCTTGTTTCATATATATATATATATATATATATATACTTACAAAGTTTAGTTACTTTTGTTCCAAAACAATACTATTGTTGCAGAAACCAGTAATTGAGAAACCAAGCACCACACTCGGAGAGTTGAAGAACTCAGGTTTATTACGCCAGTGGCCACAGAGGAGTTAACTCTCTAAGCTCTAACCCCTGTAGTGGGCAACACTAGCTGTTACTAGGCTGGTTTAAACTAAGGGGTTTCGTGATTGCAGGAAGAGTAGTCAAGATGGAGAGGGGCATGCCTGACCTGGACAGGCTTGATTAAGCAGGTTTGCAGGGCTGGGTGATTGCAAAGAGCAGAACAAGGGTGAGTGAGATCCACTCCAGTTCCTAGTATTGCAAATCCCCACTTTCTGAGAATACACGACCTACGTGATCTAGGCTTTGCAAGGGGCAAGCTGAGTTACAGAGGCAGAAGGAGAAGGAGGCTATGTAAAATTTTAACTTTTCCTCTTCACTATGATTGAAAACACATCTATTTCAGCACTTTACACTTAAAATAGGTAGTTGCACCGTTTTCAAGTCAGTATTTTAAAGCAAGTACTTCTCACCAAAACTTATAAGTAGCATTTCTGTCAAAACTTTGGCCTAACCAGAGTGACCACCATCGCAATAATTCATTGTGATAACTCATTCTTAAGTTTTACGTATTTGGACCGCCCTGGGTCTTCCTTGCTGCGAGCCTTTCTCTCATTGAAACGAGCAGGGGCTGCCCTCTAGCTGTGCTGTGCGGCTTCCCGGTGCGGTGGCTTCTCCTGTTGTGGAGCGTGGGCTTCAGCACCTTCAGCTTGCAGGCTCTGTAGCTTGGGCTCAGTAGCTGTGGCTGCTCCAAGGCATGTGGGATCTTCCTGGACCAGGGATTGAACCATATCCTCTGCATTGGCAGGTGGGTTCCCATCCACTGGACCGCTGGGGACGTCCGATCATTCATTCTGATCTGTGGCCCCTGGGCTGTGATGGGAATTGATGGCATCATCCACTGAGAAAGGAAACCAGGATACGGAGATGCTTTCCCAACCTCAGTCGACACGCACTGCTTCCATGAGCACAGTGATGTGACTTGTGCTTCAGGGGAGGATCTAACCCACTTCAGGGGACATCCCTAGTCTCATCCCCCTCAGATTCTCCTCAGAACCCAGCCTAGGTTGGGAATCAAGGGAGTTAGAGAGAACTCTCAATGAACAATACCTCAGGAGGAGTTCTGTGTGGCCAGCATATCAACAGAGCGCATATCACAAGTGGGGCTCCTCTGACTTCTGAGAGAGTCCTGTCCACAAGCCCCCAAAGGCAGCAGCGCTCAGTCCATGCACTGCCCTGCTACAGCCAGGACCACGTGGCCTGGGGCTCTTCTTAACAACCCAGTGCCCATTCTGAACAGACAGGCCAAGACTTTTAAGCCATGAGCATCAATTTTATGTCAGTCCCTTCAGGGAAAAGCAATCCAGTTCAGTGGTCCTGAGACAGAAAAAAATAGAGACTACTGTGAAAATGCTCCCATTAGTCCTTGCTAATTTTTTAAAGTGAAGACAATGCAGGTAATTATAATAAAGTTGGATTTATTAAAAACTTAAAGTAATGACTTTTACTCTGAGATGATGCCCTTCTTCCATGTTTTCAATGTGAAAATGTCTTTTCCATGGGGACTAATGATAATAAATTGTATTTCTTGTGTCTTTTTAATGACCTACTCAGCAAAATTAAAAATTGGTAATGCCATATGAGTAATTTTATTTTTGTTTAAGATTAATGACAATGGATATTGTTGCTAACTAAACACGGTCCCGAGCACTAGACATGTAATAACTAATTTAATCATCAGAATAGCTTTATTAAATGAATGCTATTTTTATTTCTACCTTCAATGAGCAAGCCAAGATCCAGAGATGGTAAGTGACTTGGTCAAGATCACAGAAATCTGGGTTTCGGACTTGGCATTATGTGCCAAGACTGAACAAGCTTGTTAGAGTTTATACACTCATTCTCTCACTAGTGTTTATTATACCTACAGTGTGCCTGATACTGTGCTAACCATTGATGATGGCACAGCAGAGAAGACAGACAAAAATTCTGTCTTCCTGTAACTTAGAGTTTACCAAGAAAGGCATAAACAGTCCCTTTGACTTAAAATATGGATCAAAGACAGCATCAGGCCATGGTGATATTGGATGATCAGTAAGTTAAAACTTCATTCTTTCAAGGCTTGCTTTAAAAATACTTTTTTTCCTCCCTGAAAGTCCCTCTTTTCATCCTTATTGGAATCAGCTTTCCATAAATCTGCAATTTGTGAGAGAGGGGTTCAAATAAAAAATAGGTCAGACCAGGAAAGAGACCAGGATAGGCTCTAAGACTTCTTTTCACCTAGGAAAAAGTTATCCTTAAAGACCACACATGAAGAATGCGGAGAGGAACGTATTTTTCCTCCTACTTTCTGCTTCATATCAATCAGAGGGCCTGCCAGTTGGATTGAGTCCCATCTCAGGTCATTGAGTAGACTGCCCACTTGGGAACTGGATCAAAAACAGAATTCCCAAACTTTACTATGTATCAGAATCACCTAGGCAGGTGGATGGAAAATTATAGATTCTCACCAACAGTACAGGTGGCTTCCCTTTCCTCCACATCCTCCAGCATTTATTGTTTGTAAATTATTTTATGATGACCATTCTGACTGGTGTGACATGATATGCAAATTGATACAACCACAGTAGAGAACAGTATGGAGATATCTTAAAAAGCTAGACATAAAACTACCATATAACCCAGCAATCCTGCTACTGGACATATATCCTGAGAAAAACCATAGTTCAAGAAGATGCATGTACCTCACGGTTCATTGCAGCACTATTTGCAATAGCTAGGACATGGAAGCAACCTAGATGTCCTTCAAAAGATGAATGGATCAAGAAGTTGTGGTATGTATATACAATGGAATATTACTCAGCCATAAAAAAAGAACAAACTTCAGTCAGTTCTAGGGAGGCGGATGAAGCTAGAGCCTGTTATATGGAGTGAAGTAAGTCAGAAAGGGAAAAACAAATATCACATTAATACATACATATATGGAATGTAGAAAAATGGTATCGATGAACCTATTAGCAGGGCAAGAATAGAGATGCCAACATAGAGAACAGATTTGTGGACTCAGCGTGGGAAGGATGGCAGCACTGAAACATGTACTTTACCGTATATAAGTTAGATAACTGGTGGGAAGTTGCTGTATCACACAGGGACCTCAACGTGGTGCTCTGTGAGGGGTAGGATGGGGAGGAGGGGTGGGAGGGATGTTCAAGAGGGAGGGGTTCAAGAGTATATGCATACTTACGGCTGAATCGCATTATTCTATGGCAAAAAACAACACAGCGTTGTAAAGCAGCTGCCCTCCCATTATAAAGGAACTGAGCAACGAAACAACAAAGCTCAGAGCAACGCCTTGTTTGTTGATGAGATTGCTGTTTGTGGAATGCCCTCTCAGGAACCTAATAAGGAGCCAACGGGATTGTAAAACCAAGAGCAGACAAGCCTGCATCCTAACTGAATTCTACCAACACCCCTGTTATTTCTATCAGTCCTGTCTACCCTGGCTTGTCAGGTGGCCAGTACTTGGATTCTGGGAAATATAAGTCTTGCTCCTCAGGGAATTAGCAAGGATGTCATCATCCCTAGGAGGTAATAGCCTAGACCTGGCAATCCTGGATCTCTGCCAAGATACCTATCATGCTCTCATCTGGTGTAGTTCGGCAAAGGGAGGGTTAAATTTCATCTCACAGTTATGTCCTAGACAAAGTCCCTTGAAGACAGAGCCCAGATCCCAGTTGGGAGACCTTGTTCAGAGCCTACAGTGTGATCAATCGTTAGTGAGTGAGTGAAAGTCATTCAGCCATATCCGACTCTTTGCAACCCCATCGACTATACAGTCCATGGAATTCCCCAGACCAGAATACTGGCGTGGGTAGCCTTTCCCTTCTCCAGGGGATCTTCCCAACCCAGGGACTGAACTCAGGTCTCCAGCATTGCAGGTGATTACTTACCATCTGAGCCACCAAGGAAGCCCAGGAACACTGCAGGAGGTAGTCTATCCCTTCTCCAGTGGATCTTCCTGACCGGGGTCTCTTGCACTGCAGGTGGAATCTTTACCAGTTGAAACTATCAGGGAAGCCTGAGATCATCCATATTCCTTTCTAATCCAGCCAAGTCAAGTTCACTTTAAACCGGCCAGGATTATGAACTAGAGCTAGGGATTTGGGGTGTATCACATGGAAATCTCTACCATGTACTCTCCTTCTGATTTTTTTTTTTTTTTTTTTGCTTTTATTCACATGTGAAGAGGTAACACACTACTAAACCTTATTCAGGATGGGTGATTGAGAAGGTATATTCAAGCACACAGGTTGGAAGTGTTTATCAACAAGTGGATAAATAGGAATAGGGATATTATTGTAGACAGAATATCTTTTTTTTAATTGGATTGACCCCAGGGTCCACATTTGCAAAGTAGAACAAATACTGCCCACCGCAAAGTGCTTAACTCAGTACTTGGCTCATGAGAAGCAACGGATGGCACCCTCATATTGTGGTTGTGATTACTGTTAAAATTTCAGCAGAGTTATCGCAAACCCAAGGGATGAAACAAAACTAAAATGGTAAGTTCTTGTATTACTCTGACTCTAGAAGGCAGGTTTGCCCAGGAACCTGGAAAGAAACACAGTTAATAGGGGAGATGCAGTGCTGGTAATCAGACAGAAAACTATGGCTTGGACTTTGAAAAAAAAAAAGTATTCTAATGAAGGAGAGTGCTTTAAAAAAAAAAAAAAAGTTTTATCTTGTAGTTAGAAAAGAAACAGTAGGAAAGAAAAATAAAAGGGAAAGCAGATGAGGCAAATCCTAAGAGGCTCCAGGAAGCAGCCTTAGCCCTGCATGTGGGAGAGGCAGGATGGGGCCAATTTGAGAGACAGCTTTTCGTTTTGAAATTCTAGCAGGATCCACATGAAAGAAGCAGGAGAATGTCAGAGTGATAGTGAACCGGAACGTCAGAGGAAGTAGAGAAGGTCTTCCTTACACAGGAAAAGAGTCGGCCACAAGGACTGTGCCTGCTCACATCTACATAAGGAAGATTTTCCAAGGCCTGAGAAATTCAGCCATAAAAAGCAATGAAACTGAGTCAGTTCTAATGAAGTGGATGATCCAACAGCCTATTATACAGAGTGAAGTAAGTCAGAAAGAGAAAAACAAATGTCATATATTAATGCATTTATATGGAATCTAGGTAAAAGGTACTGATGAACCTATTTGCAGGGCAGGAATAGAGAGAGACACAGACAGAGAGGACAGACTTGTGGACCCAGAGAGGGAAGGAGAGGATGGAACAAATGAGAGAACGTCATTGAAATATATATATAACCATATGTAAATTAGATACCTAGTGGGAAGCTGCTGTATAACACAGGGGGTTTAACCTGGTGCTCTGTGACAACCTAGAGGGGTGAGTTGGGGGTTGGGGTGGCAGGGAGGTTCAAGAGGGAGGGGATATTATGTATACTTATGGCTGATTCATGTTGTTGTATGGCAAAAATCAGCACAATTTTGTGAAGCAATTATCCTCCAATTAAAAATTTTAAAAAAGAGAGAGACAAAGTTGTAAAGTGAAGGAAGTCATAGAGAAAATTGAAAGTGAAAGTGTTAGTTACACTTTGGAACCCCATGAACTGGGGCCCTCTGTCCCTGGAGTTCTCCAGGCAAGAATACTGGAGAGCATAGCCATTCCCTTCTCCAGAGGATCTTCCCAACTCAGAGATAGAGCCCAGGTCTGCAGGTGGTTTCTTTATCATCTAAGCCATCAGGGAAATTGGTCCTTGAGATCCAAGGAGGTACCTAACTGGGAAGCGTCACCCAACCATAGCCCTGTTTCTGAAATCAGAGGATCTGGTGGCCAGGACCTTGGACAGAGCTCGTATACAGTTCTTGGCACTGGGACACCATGAGTTCAGAAGACCAAGGAAATGATTATTTAAATATTTTAAAATGTGCAATATTAGAAATAAGGGTCAAAAGAAAGCTGTGAATTTTGAAGCATTCCCATTGCACATTTCCAAACGTGGCTAGAATCATGGCTAAGCATAGCTAATATTTACCAAGCACTACTAGGCACCTGACACTCTTGTACACCCTTACATGGATTATCCAGTTTCATCTTTAGGAGGGTGCACTTTACACATTTCAGTAGAAAAAGCAGACAGGTGGTGAAGTTTTTCTCTGGGATTTGAGAAGTGTGATGCCACAATTAATCTTTTTATTGGAGATGTTTCTGGGAGAGATGTTTTATTGGAGATATTTCTTAAGTTCACAAGACTCCTGTGACAACTCTGGACAATTGACCCAAATATACTGAAGCCAAAATATCTTTTTCATTTCATTTACACTTTTTTAAACTCTTCTTGCTACCCTCCAATAGAGATTTTAAAAATAATTTATGGCTGGTTATAACAATCAGGTGGAAATTGTAAGAAGTGCTTAAACTCTGTATGGAAATATCTTTTCTTTTCCTTCTTGAGAAGGATTCTACTGTACAATGAAATGCTTGTTCCCCTACAGCCTTAATAGTTCCAGAATGTTGGAAGGTTGGGACATGTGAGAAACATGGGTTTTGAAGTATCTGACTTTAACGGAGTAAAGAATAATATCCATTCAAAGGGAAAATAGTTAGATTCCAGCTGCCAAATAAGGCAATCAGAATCTTTTTAGGTATTAAGGTGAGACATCTTTGGCTCTGACAAAGCAAAATAAGAAGCTTATGGAGTAGGAGAAATGACTTTGTATATTAGTTGCATCTTTGATGCATCTCTGAAAATAGAAGACTGTTTGGTAATGTACAGTGTTATCTTTAATAAAGAAATATTGAATGCATTTTATACTGCTAATACTCTATTATAATTGGGCCATTCTATTATTTCAAGAACATTGTATAACCCTCTCTGGAGAACTTGCACAGATATATAGCTGGGCATAATTTGTACAAACAGCCTGAATCATTAATATTACCTTGAAATGCAGAATAGAATCACCTGGAAAACTTTCCCCAAGTTAAAAAGAAATTAAAACCCCAATAAATTCTAGAACTCCTTGTACTCAGTCTTGACCTGAGGTCACATTTAGATAACAGTAGTTGCTTACATTACACAAAGTAGCCCCTTCTAAGATCATCCACATTTTATCTCATTTAATTCATAAAACAACCCTATGAAATAAGCACCATTATTAGGCCTGGCCCAAGCCACCTGTCATCTCTTGCCCAAATTACAATAACAGTCTTCTAACTGGTCTCTCTGATTTCACTCTGCTGCTGCTGCTGCTGCTAAGTCACTTCAGTCGTGTCCGACTCTGTGTGACCCCATAGACGGCAGCCCAGCAGGCTCCCCCATCCCTGGGATTCTCCAGGCAAGAATATTTCACTCACGCCCAACTAAATCTCCTTAACAATGAATCACTCAGATGGGTCCATTTAAAATGCAAGTCATAGCATATCCTCCTTCCCCCATCCACAGAACCCTCCAGTGACTCCTGACTGCTCAGCATAAAAACCAAATTCCTTATTTTGGCCTACAAATCCCTGTCAAATTCCCCATGACTTGTCCAGCCTCCCCTCTTAATGCCCTGCTTGCTCACCCCACCCAAGCTGTACCAGCCTCCTCATTGTTTCTTCAGTATGCTCCCATCTAGGGCTTTCTCGCTTCCTGGATGGCACCCCGTCCAGATACCCACATGGCTAACTCACTCCCCTCTTTCAATCTATCAGCTCAACCTCAGAATGAGGCCTGTTTAAACAACTCTATTTTTAATATCTAATTAAATATTCTGATATCTAAAATTGCCTCCCACCCACCAGTCTTCATCATTTCCTTTACCCTGCTTTATTTTAGCATGGCACTTGCTTTACTAATATCATATTTATAGCTCATTATCTCTGGTTACATACAAATATGTAATTTCCAAGAGAACAGATTTGGTTTTGCCTTATTCAACAACGTATCTCAAGCACCTAAAACATAAAGATACTCAATCATTTGTATATTGTTTGATTGCACTTAAATGAGATACCTGCTGCTGCTGCTGCTAAGTCGCTTCAGTCGTGTCCGACTCTGTGTGACCCCATAGACGGCAGCCCACCAGGCTCCCCCATCCCTGGGATTCTCCAGGCAAGAACACTGGAGTGGGTTGCCATTTCCTTCTCCAATGCATGAAAGTGAAAAGTGAAAGTGAAGTCGCTCAGTCATGTACAACTCTTCGAGACCCCATGGACTGCAGCCTACTAGGCTCCTCCATCCATGAGATTTTCCAGGCAAGAGTATTGGAGTGGGGTGCCATTGCCTAACAGATAAATTCGTCGAGTCAGAAAGTACATTGGTAGATGCCAGGGGCCGGGGCTGGGGGTGGGTAGGGGGGATGGGAGTTAATGTTTAATGGGAGGCAGAGTTTCAGTTTAGGAAGGTGAAAAATTTGAGAGATGGATGATGGTGAGAATTGCAGGACAACATGAATGTACTTAGGACCACTGAACTGTACCGTTAAATATGGTTAAAACAGTATGCTTCGTGTTATGTGACTTTTACTGCAATCAAAAAACATTAAAAAATCATTTATAGAAAGTATGAGCTAATTCCAGTTTTTAAATGAGGACAAACTATGGGACTACAGTATGGAACGACTTAGGAACTAACCCAAAATCAAAACCCAGGCTGACCCATGGCAAATGCACACTTATCCCCTCAAAGGAAGACAATCCATTACCCAAACCGTGAGTTAAGGATGCTTTCTAACACAAAAATCTCCTTCATTCAATACCTTATCACCATGGACTGCTGTATTTGTCTTCCTCTTGCACAGGCAGGGGTCTTGTAGATAGAAAGATATACACATGCATACATACATATATAATGGATATAGACACTGATAGAGAAATGCTTGGCTTTTTGATAATTATCCTGATTTATACAAAAAGACGCAGACCACCTCGTGAGAAAGCTGGAGGCTGAGAAGGAATGAGAAGTAATTACTGTCAGATACATAGTGGGGCAGGAAGGAGTCTATGAATACCAAAGAATTTTAAGACCTGTTCCTTTTAAACTTAAATTTTTAAAGTTTTATTCATGTATAATCCATGTAGATTCAATAGATCTGGGTTGAGGTACTGGCATTTTTTTTTTTTAAAGAAAATTCATGAGTAGATCTTAAATGGGCATCAAGTTGAGAAGCTCTCTTATGTATGCTACTCTATAGTAACTGGAGTGGCTTTAATTGGACTAATCACCTGGTGACTTTTAGAGACTTTTGAGACAGAGAAAGCCACCAAAGTACATGAACACTCATGTCATGGACACACGTGCAGAGTTAGTTGTAAAGAATGGAGAAAAATCCCACAGAATAGCAGGTAAGACTTTTCTAGATCAATGCCCTGGTTGACGCATGCTGTGCAGTGCTGAGTCACTAGGTCGTGTCCAGCTCCTGGCAACCTCATGGACGGCAACCTCATGGCCTGAGACCTGCCAGGCTCCTCTGTCCATGGGGATTTTCCAGGCAAGAACACTGGAGTTGCCATGCCCTCCTCCAGGAGACTCTTCCCCACCCAGGGATCTAGCCCAGGTCTCCCACATTGCAGGCAGATTTTTTTACTGACTGAGCCACAGAAGAAACCCAGGAATACTGGAGTGGGTTGCCATACCCTCCTCTAGGAGAAAGTTCCCCACCCAGAGATCGAACCTGCCTCTCCTGAGGCTCCTACATTGCAGACAGATTCTTTACCGCTAAGCCACCAGGGAAGCCCAGGCACCATTGGATGCCTAGTCCAAAATGGACTCCTAATCTAAACTGGACTGTAACTCCAGGATGCTTTCAGCCAGCCTGACACTGAAGATCTCATGTTGAGGTCCTCACCCAGGACTGAACCCTCTGTATATTGATGCCTACACAGTCAAACCCAGAATCAGACTCCTTCCCACTCATTCGTAGGCAACCCCTGATGCTAGCTTCCTCCACATCCCAGCAGTTAAACCTATGACCGCTCCAATAAAGAAACTCAATTCACCAAGATAGAATACACTCCCTCCAAAAAGGGATGAGCTACAAATCACTCATTTCTGATCCCTCCACCCTGCCACCCACCCCAGCTCTTCCTTCTCTCCATTCCAGGAGCGTGGGACCCATCTAGCTGCCCACATGGAAGTTTTCTCTGAGAAGCGTCCTATAGAATACAGCCTCGCACGGGGAAGCCGACACAATGTCTTCAAACATTTTTAATTGCCCTGTCAAACTGACAATTATAGAACTAATTATTGAGGAGACAATACCAGATACACTGACTGTATCAAGCGTCAACTGAGTTTTTATGTAATTATGCAATTTAATGAATTGAAGGCTGCAGTAATGGACGATTGCTGGTTAATTAGGAACTCCCTTTATGCTAATAATGCCATTTATTTTCCACTCACGGTATTTATTTTCAGCGTCTAAAGCATTGGACACATCTTCCTCTGACATGGGCATGATAAGTGTTTTTCAGAGGGTAGCTGCCAATTGTGCTATTTATAGGCAGCGGGCTTCTTCCATTCACTGACTGGAGAGCTCCAACTGGTTCCTATTATATTACAAGAATCTCATTTAGACCTAGATTTTAATTATTCTGCTTCTGCATGAGGGTCTTGTGTCTTCCTTCTCTTGAGATCTGAGATAGAGAAGCATAAGGGACTATGGCAGATGGTCCTCAATGTCAGCCCATCAGGGTCATCTTGTGCAAGGCACAGAGATAACCTTCTTTCCTGATTTATCCTTATCTCGTCTCTAAGGATTACATGGCTGAAAACCAAAGCACACAGCCATGTTTCTCAATGAGGGGAAATTTCTCCCCCTACGGGACACTGGGCATTGTCTGGAGACATGGATTGCCATAATGGGCATTTGGGTAGAGGCCAGGGCTGCTGCTAAGAATTCTCCCATGCACAGGACAGCCCCTCCCAACAAAGATCTATCTCAGCTAAAATGTCAACAGGGCTGAGGTTGAGAAACCCTAGCGCAGAGCATCAGTAATCAGGAAGCAAGGGGCTTTTCAACCACCCCAGCTTCACAGGGGAAAACAAATAGTTCGCAGCATCTAAAACATGATAGAACTGTCAAAAGTATGTGAGGCCGGCTACATAAATTGTGAAACATGAGTCAGTAATGTTTGTTCTGCAACAGTGTAAAAACTTGGAGGTATTTTTTTTTTTTATGAAAATAGAAAAGTGACGAGCACTCACTTCTGGAAGAAACCAAGGTCCTTGCCTTGTCCTTCAGTCTGCAAACACCCAGCAACCCAGACTTGTCTGTGAGCAAGTTGTTCAGGGTCTAAGGCAAAATGAGTAAATAAAGGAGAATGTGGTCAGATCCTAAATTCAGCCAGTTCTTCACTTTAAGAGGATGACATTTTTGCTTTTCAAGAAGACATCTTGTGTGTTGGTCTGGCCAGAGTACTTTTATTTCTCACTTGCTTCTTCTTCTTCTTCTTTTTTTTTTCTAGTATTATCCCTCACTCTATTTCAGCCTGTGGGTTTGAATGGTGCTGGGCTCACTCCTAGGATATATGGTGGAAATAAGATCCAGGGTGATCTGTTTAGTCAGCCAGGCATGAGAGACACAACAACCAACGTGGGACTTGGGATGGGGGTGGGATAGATCTTACTCTTGTCTGCTGGGATGAAATGTGGGGAGGTGAAAACCTGGAGTGGACAGAGGCCACCTTTCCCACCTCAAGGACGAACTTTACCCAAGGTATGTAGTCAGCACAAGGATGGAAAAGAAGAAAGCTGAGGAAGAGGAAGAGGAAGAAAAAAAATTACTGTTATTTTTTAATTGGAATATAATTGCTTTGCCATATTGTGCTTGTTTCTGCCATACAACAACATGAGTCAGTCACATGAATACATATATCTCCTCCTTCTAGAGGCTCCCTCCCACCTCACCCCCATTCCACCCCTCTAGGTCAACACCGAGCATTGAGCTGAACTCCCTGTGCTGTGCAGCAGCTGCCTGCTGACTCTGTTTTACAGATGATAGTGTACATATATGTCGATGCTACACTCTCAGTTCGTCCTACTCTCTCCTTCCCCCGTGTCCAAAGTCCATTCTCTACATCTGCATCTCTATTCCTGACCCTGCAAACAGGTTCAGCAGTACCATTTTTCTAGATTCCATGTATACATGCATTAATATAACCTATTTTTCTCTTTCTGACTTCGCCCTGTATGACAAGCTCTAGGATCATCCACGTCACTACAACTGAGGCAATTTCATTCCTTTTTATGGCTGAGTAATATTCCCTTGTATGCATGGATCACACCTTCTTTATCCATTAATCTATCCATGGGCGTCTAGGTTGCTTCCATGTCCTGGCTATTGTAAATAGCACTGCAATGAGCATCGGGGTGCATGTGTCTTTTTGAGTTATGCGTTTTTCCCGAGTATATGCCCAGTAATGTGGTTGCTGGGTCATACGGTAGCTCTATGTTTAGTGTTTTAAGGAGCCTCCGTACTGTACTCCACGGTGGCTGTATCAATTTACATTCCCACAAACAGTTTAAGGGGTTCCCTTTTCTGCACATCGTCTTCAGCATTTATGGCTTGTAGATTTTTTGAAGATGGCCATTCTGGCTGGTGTGAGGCGACCCTGGTTCCGGCCACTCCTACAGCCTGACAATTGCCCAGCTTCTCAGTATCAGGAATGAATACATTATCTTTTAGTTTGAGCATCACTTGATTCTCCACCTTTGACTTCCTCCTCTGCAAACCCCCTAAACATCTTATTCCCCAGGATTTTACCAAGGATTTTTTTTTCTCCTCCTCACTCTACTCCATCTTCAGTGAAGCCCTATCTTTACCTCTTTCCTCAGCCACTATCCATGTGTGAGGACTCTCAGGTTCATAACCCAACGCTTCATCTCTGTTCAGTTACCACTACTAGTCATCTCCAGCTGGAGATACCTAACTAGACATCTCCAACTGAAGTCCCACCAGTACTACAAAGCCCACTGCTATCCTCACCTTCCATCCACCCTTTCTTCCCCTGAAATTCTTGCTGCAGCCAGGAGGGACCTAGATCAAGAAACAGGTGTCCTCCTGCCTCAAAGACTGTGTGTTCGTGTCTGACTCTTTGAGATCCTACGGACTGTCGCCCACCAGGCTCCTCTGTCCATGGAATTCTCCAGGCAAGAATACTGCAGTGGATAGTCGTTTCCTCCTCTAGGGGATCTTCCCAACCCAGGGATCAAGCCCAAATCTCCTGCATGGCAGGCAGATTCTTTATTATTTGAGCCACCAGATAAGTCCCAGCTTCCTCCCTCAAACCTTGCTTTATCTCACCAAAGATGCGTCTGTTGCCACTTCACCCTTAATTCCCCCAGCTCCACTCCTTTCTCCACTCCTCCAAATGCTGTATTCTCCATTCACATCAAACACCCCCTTCCTGTCCCTCCATACTCGCAGCTCTGCTTGGAATGCCTTCTTTATCCCCTTCTCCCAGAAACCTTCCTAGACACTCCAAAATAGATTAAATGCCCCTCCATTACACTCCCAACGCATATCACTTTTCGCGGAGATTATTTACTTTGAAAACAAATTACTGAACTTCCTATATACTGAGCATTTTATCCAAATTATCCTTAATGCTCATGACACAGCCTCAAGGGAAGGCATTACGAAGTCCATTCTACAGATGAAGGAAATCGGATTCGAGAGCTTGAATCCATTTCTGGAAGATGGGAGTCAGGAGAGAGGTAGAACTGGGGTGCCAGAGCATCCTGTAGTGACCATTATTGTAACACCACACAGCTGTTTAACCTTCCAAGTTGGAAAGTCAGATCTTTGGAGATGGAGTCTGCAACTTTCATTTCAGGTCCCCACCAGCCAGGACTGTCGCACTCTGGGTGTCACTGGCTTAACTAAGAATGACTGAACAAGATTCTGTTCCGGGGACTTCCTGGGTGGTCCAGTGGCTAAGATTTCATGTTCCCAATGTTTGTGAGGTGCGGGGGTGGGTGGATGGGGGCAGGTTTGATGCCTGTTCAGGGAATTAGATCCCACATACTGCAACAAAGAGCCAGTGCTGTCAAATAAATAAAATAAATATATCTTTTTTTTTTAAAGAAAAGTTCTGTTCCTCTCACTGAACCTAGGTCCCCTTATTTGCTTGTTTTGTCTTTTTATGCAAAAAGCAGGGGTGGGTCACAGTCGACTTTCAGATTCTATGACACTATAGCTCTAACAAACCCTATCCAGCTAATAACTTGCAAAAATGAGTGACTCATCTGTTTCTGTCCTTGTATCAGTCATTTTCTATCAGAAAAGAATTTGATCATGTGTAGTTTGCATTGTCCAAGGAGACATGCCAAGTGAACCAGCTTTAAGAAATCACTTTCTCTGCCTTCATTCCTTTCCGCCTCAAACGTCGCAATTAATGAAATAAATGGTACTCAAGGTTCCAAATCACCTGGCCTTACTCCTCCCTATCTTCACGCTTACTTGAAAAGAAAAAGGCACAGAGAAGAAAAACCAACATATATAATAAAATCCGGAGAAAACTGGTATTTGCTTGCTGATTGGCAATGTCTTTTCTAATGTTGGATTCAAAGCAGATCTAATTAGCTGGGCTCAGACCAGGAATGAGAATTCTTGCGTGGTTTGCACCTTCACAGAATTCCATGGCAACAAAACCATCTGGAATGAGGCGGCAATTATAATGTTATTTATTGTGAACAGGCTTACTGGATCCAGGTGTGAAGCTGGGATTTCAGCAGCATGGGCTGATGGGAAGTAGAGAAGCCTGAGGTGGAAGGAATGGGGAATTCTAAATGTGGGTACAAGCGTAGTGCATCTCCCAAGGATACAGATCCATATCTTTGGATCCCATCATTCCAAGTGCCCTTCTGTCTCAGACTCTAGTCTGGCCAGCACCAAAATCCAAAGTTATCCACAGTAATTAGTGGATAAAGGCAACAGGATCCCATGTGGCAGGTGGCACTTAAGTCTAGTGTGTGGGAAAATCATAATGTCTGTTCATTTATAGCACAGCTTCAGTAAATGGCTAAGAAAACAGGCATCAGAGTCCTACCCACTCAGGCATTAATAGAAGAGGCCAACAAAACCCAGAGAATATTGGAAAGGAAGTCGAAGGATTGGAAAGACACGGCAGCCATCCACTTCCAGCAAAGAAGTGAGCACACAGGCAGGGAAAAGGAGACAGAGGCAGCACAGAGCAGCGGTCAAGGAGGGCAGGGCAAGGGCAGCAAGCTCCAGTGCCCGTGGAGACCAGGGAAGTCATCTGTGTGGGTCTGGTTGCCCAGTGGAAACTGGTGACCTAGAAAGCATATTTCTTCTCTGTTGGGGGTGGGGGGGCCTAGTTGAGAGGGGCCACTGATACTAGGTGAAACCGGGTGAAAATAAGACTCCAAGATTTGTAATTTTTCAAGCCAGAATTCCAGAGTTTGTATGAACATCCCACACACTGGAAATGTTGGCAACTGTTTTCATGTATTTTAAGACACTTTTCAGACCAAACAAAACTGTCTGCAGGCTAAATGTGAACCCGTAGGCTCCCCGTTTGAGACTTCCACAGCAAGGGCTTAGGGGAGCTCAGTGCTTCCCCTGGCACATGGGATGTCAGCTCCACAGTGACAGCGCTAATATCAGAGGTAGCACCAGCTGGTAACTAAGGATTCTGACGTCTAGACTATCCCTGGGGAAATTGAGAGGACAGGGCATCCTCGGATGAAAGCCTCGGTGACTTTAGAAATGCAAGACAGGAGGGCAAGGCTCTCACTGAGCCCAAACACACAGTTGGAGTTAAGGAAAGGGATATTGGGGAAAACTGTACAGTGTGGACAAAATCAGAGTGAAAGAACTTGCTCTTAACTGGCACTCAAAAGAAAAAATAACTGTAGCAGGTTCTGAAGGGCTCTGCTCAGATTCCCTCACCACTCACAAGACTGTATGCGCATGAGGCCCCCCTGGCTACTTCTTTCTTTAAGGTATTGTTGTTTTCATTATTCTATTTGGCTGCTCTGGGTTTTCACTGCTGCAGGCAGGTTTTCTCTAGTTGCAGCGAGCGGGGGCTACTCTCGTTGCTGTGTGCAGGCTTCTGAAGGCAGTGCTTTCTCTTGTTGTGAAGCACGGCCTGTAGGGCACAAGGCTTCCGTAGTTGCGTCGTGGGGGCTCAGGAGTTGCAGCTCATGGGCTCTAGAGCACGGGATCAGCAGTTGGAGCACATGTGCTTAGTTGCCCTGTGGCACGTGGACTCTTCCCAGACCAGGTACCTAACCCAAGTCTCCTGCGTTACAAGGCAGACTCTTAACCACTGGACACCCAGGGAAGCCCCCCTGGTAACTTTTGTGCATGCACGCGAGGCATTAATCCCCAAAGGCAGCAGCCCTCCAATGGTGGAACATGATGGACAATTGTTCCAGATCCCTCCCTTTCCGCTGAGATGAGGGCGGGGCCCTCCACGCTGCCTCCCAGAGTTTTCTGCTGGGATTCAGCCTCAGTCGCTCACAGAAGTAACCTCCATAAATTCACATTTACTGACTTTCTTCTCTTTCCCATTTTTTTTTTCGCCGCTGGTTAGAATCACCTCCCAAGTATATTACCTGCACACCCATCCTTGTCTCAGAGACTGCTCTCGGGATGTTGTGGGGACCAACTTCAGCAGTAGCTTTTTATGTGTGAGGACCCTACCTTCGAGGCAGTGGGTTGACTGAGTGACTGGTGTCCTTGATTTTTTGGATTGCAGACAGTGTTCTGGAAACAAAGGACTGGATACAAAGCATTTTTCTGGGATCCTAAGAGTAAACCCTAGGTTTTAATATTTATTCTACCATCCCTAAGGAATTTTCTTGGTCTTGTCTGGATTGCTTCTCTCCCTCTCTGAAGAAGAATATCTGAGCCTTTGGCATCTTATACACTGTTCTTAGCTATTCTCGGCTCTGGTTTCTGTGTAAATGAATCCTTAAGTGTATCAAGGAAGATCCTGCTCAAAAGAACCTGAGTTGATCCCTTCCATAAAGTGTCAGAAACAATGGCTGAGCGAATAATTCTTCTTCAGTGTATTGAACTTTACAGAATCTGTTCTAGGAGAAGTGTCATCTGTTATAAGCTGGTCACTGTCACCCATCACTTATCTGAATTCAGCTGACCAACAGAGAGTCAAAGAAAGTCCTCCAGGAAGCCAAAAATCACAAGTCCATCCTCTGCCTCCAAGACTGCTTATGTGCTAGACAGAACTCTAACAACTTGGTTTCCTGATTTCCTTCAGAGTTGATAGAAGTGAATTTGGAGATGGGGATCCTAGAAACAGGCATGGCAGCAGCACACAAAAGTCAGAGTGAGTAGCCAACAGCAGAGAAGGAAAGAAGAAGATCTATGTAGAATAGAAAGAAGACTTGAAAAAAACCACAATGTGTCTGAGCTGTCTAGTGTAGATGCAAACATCCCTGTGCACTTTCCCAGCATAAAGGTAGCACACTCTACAGAGTCTGTGAGGGCTGGCATAGCGGTAAAGAATCCACCTGCCAATGCAAGAGATGCATGAGACTCGGGTTCGATCTCTGGGTCAGGAAGACCCCCTGGGTTGCAAGCCAACCCACTCCAGTATTCTTGCCTGGAAAATTCCATGGGCAGAGGAACCCTGCGGGCTACAGTCCAGGGATTGGACACAACTGAGCACTCACCACACTGAGGTTGCCGTACACACACACGCACCACTCACATTCGCACGGATCACAGACACACATCTCACACATGCCTGCCCCAGTTTCCCACGCAGCCTGTCTGGACTCTTCCCACAGTTCAAGAAGAAGACAGAAGCGGAGCAACATCCTGTAAGCTCAGGCACAACCCTGTCAGGAACAGTAAAGCTCCAATGAGCGGTTTACAGGGAAGTGGTCGGAAAACCAAGGGCATAGTTCCAGCACCTTCGTGCTTGAGGACTGTAAGCAGAGTCCAAATTCTGAAGTGTCTGACAGATGCCGCCAGGCCCAAGCGGCCACGTCAGGAGTGTTCTGCCTCTGTCTCCACCACCCTTGTTCCAGCCACATCCATGGTAAGACCGGAAGAGGCACGGTCCACCTCTCCTCATTCTCCACAGGCCTGGAACCTCGTGAACCCCAGGCACACAATCCTACACCCACCCAATGCTCAGCTGCTAGAGGGGGCCACATCTCCACATTTCCTCGGCACCAAATAGAGGCAAACGTCTGGAATAAGATCCTTCAAAAAGGTTGAAAACAGGTGGTACAGACAGCACCTGATGGAAGGAATTCTTGAGGCAGAACCCAGGAAACGTAGCTATGATAACCTTTCTGGGAGCGGAATCAGAAGGGGAAATTTCTGTTTCTAATTATATAAAGTAACAGGAGCGACATGCTGAAGAACCTTTTGCATCTGCTTCTCTGTTCAGCCTCCATCTCTGAGGACACCCTAACCTTTCAAAAATACACCCCAAGTTCTCATTGGTCTTACCAGCTGCTGCCTGAGTAAGAAAAGTTAACTCCCACCAGAGGGATCTAGTCCATGGATAAGTTCTTCTGCTTTCCTCTGCTTCCATCTTCCAGAATATTTGTCCTTCCATGACTGAGGATAACGTTGAATGTGTCTCACCTTCCCACTTCCTCTTTCATCTCCCCACCTTCTCTCCCCTCTGCCCACCATGGTGCCAAGTCAGCATCAGGGCCATTGCCAGGGTCGGAAGGAGGGACAGGAGCCTCCGGCATCTCCTGGCCCCAAAGCAGCAGAAGCTGACCTGATTCTGATGGCGCTGCAGGAATGATGAAGGAAGATGGGAGAGAAATCAGGGAAATATGGTAGCAGCAAGAATGGAAGGAAGCTTGAGGTAGTCAGATGGAAGAGGGGGCATTTGAGGCAGTGAGTTCCTTGTAACTGGACTTGCGCAAGCAAAGTCCAGACAACTCCCCACCAAGACTGCAGCGCGTGTTTCTGCTTTCACTGTGGTTTAGGTGCTTCGTGTCTGGCTCTTCTGTGGCCCCGTGGACTGTAGCCTGCCAGGCTCCTGTGCACCTGGGATTTTGCAAGCAAGAATACTAGAGTGGGTTGCCATCTCCTTCTCCAGGGGACATTCCCCATCCAGAGACTGAACCTGCACCTCCTCACCGACAAGCGGACTCTCTCCCACTGAGCCACCCAGGAAGCTCTGTGGTTCCTCCTTGACTCCAGGTCTTTCTGAGACTCAGTAACAGCACTTCCTCCGTATGTGACTCCAGCGCTAAGCATTGTGTTCTCACTCTAGGGAGACCCTGGTTGCTTCACTATCTCTTGCTGATCGCAATCCTGCCTGCCCCTGTTTCAAAGCCCCTATACCTTATTTACTTTTCTGCATTTCCCTGAAAATGAACTATGTTTCCCCCTCAATCTTGACTGATCTGACCTTATAGAATGAAGCTACACCACTCTCCTTCAGGGAAAATAAATCTGATTGCCTAATTTACTGTCAGGAAGAGTAAATTGACTTAGATTGTCCCATATGCCTAGTAAAATCAGTTGACCTCACTGAGTCTCAGTTTTCTCATCTACAAAATGACCATAGTATCTCATCTCTCTCTCTCATACAGAAAAAAAAAAAAAAAAATGAGGGTTTGACTCTCCCTGGAGGGGGAAAAAGGCAATTAAAAAGGTATGTTTCTTACTGGAAAGGAATGTCAGCTGCCAAAACAAGATGATCAGCCCAACCCAAGCCCTGGTGCCAACCTCTGAGGCCAGAGAAAGAAGGGAAACAATGAGTAGCTTCTTTAAGAGAATATTTGAGAGACTGAAGCTTCTTAATTCTTCATTGTGGATGGAAAATTGAGCCCTAAATAATTTATTGTATTTTAAATTTACTGATGGAAGCAGTTTTGAAAACTTCACTGTTCTTTTTGAAAAGAATTAACCTACTTAAATGTTTTAAATCTTTTAAAGTACTTCCTATTAATGGTAAAATTAGGGAAAATTTCTGTTCAATGGAATAAGTTATTAAGAACTGAGAAGGGAGAAATTCATTCCCTCTTTCCCCCAGGACCCTTGAGAAGCAGGTGGACGGATAGAGGCTCATCCTGGCCTTGGCCTTTTTCCTGGGTCAATCTTACCCAGAACTAGTGGGTAACCCAGAAGAGATTGCCATTTTCACAGAGTTGGGTGGAAAAAAACTAGAACTTCTGAGACCTGTATTCGAGGTGAAACAACCCTATCGGTTGGAAATAGAAAATCCAACACAAACCAGAGAAAGCAAAAAGATGATTGGTTGGTTTCTACGCCCATAATGTCTACAGGTAGAGCTGGCTTAATCTGATTCCCCTGCTCACAGTGATTGGTTCAGAGATGTACACGTGACCCAATCAGAGTGAAGGAGCTGTAAAGCACC
This sequence comes from Oreotragus oreotragus, assembly GCA_006410675.1. Taxonomy (NCBI): domain Eukaryota; kingdom Metazoa; phylum Chordata; class Mammalia; order Artiodactyla; family Bovidae; genus Oreotragus; species Oreotragus oreotragus. Next base: position 397,404 of record SJYX01008424.1, on the reverse strand, counting down.
TTGCCTTCAGAATCTGGCTTAAGGACCTTCAGTGACTCATCCAGAACTTTTTGTAGGGAAGAGGGATGTAAATTTTTTCCCAGAACATATTTGCCCACTACCACCCCGCTTTTATCTTTCAGCCCTGGTTCCTCCCGGATGACGGAATTCTCATACAAAGCTTTCTCTCCCAGGTATAAGAGGTGAACTTTGTGTAACTTGGTATCTGTGTAGACTTTCTATAAACTGCCCTGTGGTAGAAGGGAGTGTGTCCTGAGCAAAATGAGGAACCTCTGAGGGTGTAATAAGTGTGAATTTCACATCACCACCATACTCAGTGACAAGAAATATCATCTCATTTCCCCTTCATTCCAATAAACAAATTAAATCTGGCTCTGACCCCTTCCCTGGAAGGAAACTCAAGCTAGTTATCACCAGGGCTTGCTTATTCTCCCTCTCTCAAAGTCCTGTCCAAAATTCCAGGAGGCTTACATCATCAAGGCTTCTGGGTCACACTTATCACTGCCATCAGGACCAGTTATATAATCTGTGCAAAATAATCATTTTGTTGAGAGATTTTTAAGAATTTTTAGAAGGTGACCCAAAAGCTTTAAACTAAGTCCAGGGTCCTTTTATGTGAGAGGTCCTGTGAACCTCATGGAGTGAACGCATGACTTCCATGCCTATAAGGCTGGCCTTGCCTAATAGATGTGACTTTTTAAATTCTTTGTGGCTTCTTAAATTTGTAGCTTCATGCTGCTTTCCTAGAGGTATGCAACAGGATTTTTGTCAACAATGATGCCCTGGCATTTGAACCTAGTGCCCCTAGGTGAACCATGTGGCATCCTCTTTCTAAGTCATCGCCTTCCCAAGGGTACCACAAGGAGTCAGGGATCAGGGCTCTGATGTAACATAGTCCCTAAGCCTCATCTTCACCCCAGTCTTTGGGAAATTCTTAATATAGGCTTCTTCTGTCTCCAGACACCAAGCATACCTATAGCTCCTAACTCTCCCCTTCAGCAAAAGAAGTCCCAGGTTGCTAAGACTCACTTAAGACCCTGCTTACACATCAATTTGAAAAGGGAGGCAGATAGTACTCATTTTTTTTCTTTAACAGCAGAAAAATAAGTAAATAAAACACATAGTATGAACTCAATACATTATCCTTTAGGGGAGTGACGTGGTCAGATTTATGTTCTACAAAGTTCTCTCTGGCCACAGTGTAGAAAATAGATTGTGTGGGAGGAAGGGGGAGTTAAGAGGGACTGCGGAAATACAAAACAGGAAGATATTGCAGAGTCCAAGAAAGAAGCAATAATGGCCTGGAGTGCCAGAGCAGATAAACGAAAATGGGCACATCTAAAAGATATTCAGAAGATTGTGGCAGATACCAATAGCTGCCAACTCCAACACTCACTTTATCACTAATATAATCCCAGACATGTTCTAATTGGCAAATATTTTAAAAGCATCCACTTCCCAACATTTCTTGTAGATAAGGGTGACATGTAATTCAGTCATAGCCAGTAAATAAACAAATACACTGGATGAGATTTCTGGGCTTTTGAAAAGGAAACGGATTTGACTAGCTTCAATTTGTGCATTTTCCTCTGATGCCATGCCTGGAATCTGGATGCTATGCCAGAAGGTATGGCAGCCATCTTGGGACCATGACGTAATAAACGTAAAGCCAAATTCCATATGATAGGAATGGTAGAGAAGGAAGAGAGAGAGAGAGAGAGAGCCTGAGACACTAGTGGTGTTACAGAGCTGCTGAATAAGCCATGATTTTATTCCCTCCAGCTTTTCTTGTTACTCCTTCTTTGTTTGGTAAGTGTGATTGAGTTTTCTGTTACTTTTGCTTTAAAATGCAACCCGTAACTAATCCAGATATAGACCTAACAAGACCTAGGGTTAATTGTGGCAGGGGAATTCAGAAGAGAGCAACAGTGCCTCTGGAGGCTCCCTCCAGCTTTTCTTGTTACTCCTTCTTTGTTTGGTAAGTGTGATTGAGTTTTCTGTTACTTTTGCTTTAAAATGCAACCCGTAACTAATCCAGATATAGACCTAACAAGACCTAGGGTTAATTGTGGCAGGGGAATTCAGAAGAGAGCAACAGTGCCTCTGGAGGCCAAACTCATTGCAGAAACCCCAAACCAACCATAAATAAATGTTCAGCCAAATATGAAGCTCATATTTAACTGAGCTTTAAAGAAGCTGTAACATTTAACAGGGAGAAATATATTTAGGTCATAAACCTATTTCCTCCAAAATATTAAATAAACAACTGGAGGACCCTCCACCTCTCTGGGCTGACATATTCATGAGCAGAGAGGGGATTATGATCCAATGCTCTGGCCTAGAAAGTGGATTTAATAGAAAGCCTCAGGGCTGCATTCAACTGGCTTAGAGCACAAGGTTTGAAGTCAAACAGCTGAGTTCTAATCCCAATTCCCTCATACCCTAGATGTATGACCCTGGAAGTGACCCTGTCCCCTCAGCACTCTAGACCCAGTTTCCTCACCTATAAAATGGATCTTGTAACAGTAACATTTCATAGTGTTGTCTTGAGAATTCAAAGAACTAATGCATATGAAGCAACTAGCTGAATCTCTGGCACAAGAAATTCTCAAATATATATAACTCCTTCCTCCTGTATGAATCTTTCCTCCATTGCTTATTTCCATTAGCTTCTTCCTTCCTTCCTAGATTTCTCCCAATCCTCACTTAGCACAAGGAAATGGCAACTCACTCCAGTATTCTTGCCTGGAGAATCCCATGGACGGAGAAGCCTAGTAGGTTACAGTCCACGGGGTCGCAAAGAGTCAGACACGACTGAGCGACTTCACCTTCACCTTCAATAAGGTAGAAGTCAAACCCTTCTAGAAATAAGTGTCACCATTCCATTTTACAATGAAAACAAGACTCGGATAATTACAGTGAGAACTAGAGCCCAGGCCCCCTACCTTTCAACCTCATGTTCTTTCTGTCTGGGAGGCTGCTTCCATTACAGTTCTCCTATGGAGACGTCAGAAAGCTGGGCACAGGGAGCAGACATGAGAAACGCTGGGAAGACCTCAGTCTATTCACTGAGCGCCATTCCTTCAGGAGGCTGTACACCCTTGATCAATGTATGTTTCCTAGTGTGGATTATATTATGCACTACAACTACTAGAGACTGTTGGCTATCCTTGGAACCCATTCTCCTTTTCATCTACGCACCAGATATACTACAACTCCCAGACTCCCTTTCATCGTGTAGCCACGTGATGAGTTGGAGCCAATATTCCAAGAGAAGTGAAGTGAGCCACTTCCGGGTCTGGTCCATAAATCTCCCCATGCTTGCATGCTTCTCCATCTTTTCCCCTCCCTTCCTCTGGATGCTTGTACTTGTTCTAAAAAGAGCCACAAGATGGAAACAGTCTGAGTCTCTGAAAATGATTACATGCAGAGAAGCTGCCCTGCTGATCCGAATGTTCAATCAGGATGGCTACATAAGTGAAAAATACACATCTAATGTGTTGACCCATTCCATATTTGGGTATCTTATTACAATACAATGCAATGAATGTTTAATGAACATATATGCCAAAGTCTGTGCCAGAAACAACTGAAAACATAAACATGCCCAGGTGAATTCTACTTTGGAGTCTCTATTTTAACTTTTATGGTTTTGATTTGGAGGTATTCTTTAAAGAATGGTAATATCTGTATGAACTAAAAGTATCAGAATTACAAGTCCTTATGCAGCAAGCCTGAGTTTTCTTTCTAACCCTAACCCATTTCCCAGTTTCCCATCCTAGAAAAAGACCACGATAAATAAGTTACTGAATATTCTTTTTAAATTGTATTTAATTTTTGAAATTGAAGTATAATTGACCTTCAACACTACATTAGTTCCAAATGAATGACATAGTGATACAATACTTTCACGCATAGCAAAATGATTAGCTTGGTAAGTCCAGTTACCGTCTATCGCCGTACGAAGATATTGCAATATTGGTGACTTTAATCCCCATGCTCTGCATTTCACCCCAATGATGCATTTATTTTGAACTGGAAGTTGTACCTCTTAATCACCTATTTCACTCATCGTCCTACCCTCTTCCCTCTAGAAACCATTCTTTTTTATCCATGAATCTGTTTTGTTATGATATTTGTTTTGCTATTTTAATTCCATGTATAAGTGAAAGCATGTGGCATTTGTTTATCTGTGTGACTTATCTCACTTGGCATAGTGTCCTCTGGGCCCATTCGTGCCGTCACAAATGGCAAGGTCTGACTCTTTTTAGGATGTAGCAGTATTCCACTGTGCGCGCGTTTGTGTCTTCCTTGTCCATTCATCTACTGATGGGCGCTTAGTCTGCCTCTACATATTGCCTATTACGAATATGATAGCTGAAATGAACCTACTACTACTACTGTTGTCGCCTCAGTCATGTCCGACTCTGTGCGGCCCCATAGACGGCAGCCCGCCAGGCTCCCCCGTCCCTGGGATTCTCCAGGCAAGAGCACTGGAGTGGGCTGCCATTGCCTTCTCCAGTGCGTGAAAGTGAAAAGTGAACGTGAAGTTGCTCAGTCGTGTCTGACTCTTCGCGACCCCATGGACTGCAGCCTACCAGGCTCCTCCATCCATGGGATTTTCCAGGCAAGAGGACTGGAGTGGGGTGCCATTGGGGTGCATTTTTTTTTTGAATTAATGTTTTTGTTCAGAAAAATGCACAGAAGTGGAAATACTGGATCATGTGGTAGTACTATTTTACATTATTTGAGTTTTTTTCCACACTATTTTCCATTGTGACTGAAGCAATTTATGTTCCCACCTACAGTACACGAGGGTTGCCTTTTCTTCACATCTTCTCCGATAACTGTTGTTTGTTGCCTTTTTAATAATAATCATTCTAACGAGTGTGAGGTGATATCTCATTTTGATTTTGGTTTATGTTTCCCTGAGGAGCGTCTTTTCTACGTTTGTTGACCCTCTGAGGTTCTTTGGGAAAATGTCTATTCAGGTCCTCTGCCCAGTTTTTAATTGCATTGTTTGCTTATTTGATATTGAGTTGTATGAGTTCTTTGTACCTTTGGGATATTAAACTATTTTCTGCTATAATATTTGCAAATATCTTCTCTCATTCAGAAGGCAAACGTTTCCTTCTTTCTGTTGGTAGTCTCTTTCATTGTGCAAAAGTTCTTTAGTTTGATGTAGTCCCCCTTTTCTATTTTTGCATTTTTCCTCTACCTGAGGAGACAGATTTATATATACATATATATATATATATTCACACTCTTTTCCATTGTGTGTGTGTGTGTGTGTGTGTGTATTGCTAAGACTGACGTCAGAAAGTGTACTGCCTATGCTTCTTCTAGGAGCTGTATGGGTTCAGGTCTTACATTTAAGTCTTTATTCCATTTTGAGTTTATTTTTGTTTAGTGGTGCTGAACTCCTTTAGTTTCGTTTACCCATAAAACTCTATCTCTTCTTCAAATATGAATGATATCCTTGCTGCACAGAGTATGCTTGGTTGTAAGCTTTTTTTTTTTCCTCTCATTGTTTTAAATATATCACTCACATTTATTTTTATTCTTATCTACATTGTTGCATATATCAATAGCTTGCTCTTTTATTGCTGAATAGTAGTGTATTAATAAACCATTGTATAATTATACCACAGTTTGTTTATGCATTCAGCTGTTGATGGCTATTTCAGTTGTTTCTAGTTTATGGCATAACTACTAAAGATGCTGTGAATAGGGACTTCCCTGGTGGTCCAGTGGCTAAGACTCAGCTCTCAGTGTGGGGGCCCATGTTTGATCTCTGGTCAGGGAACTAGATCCCACCTACTTGGACTAAGTGCGAAGTCAAATAAAAATCATAAATAAATATTAAAAAAAAAAGATGCTGTGAATGCCAGTGTAAAAGTCACATGGACATATCTTTGTTAGGAGATAGACAGGAATGTAAGATCCGAGGGGTAAGATACATTTATCTTTTGAAGAAATTCACTGTTTTCTAAAGTGGTTGTACCACATTACATTGCCAGCAACATTGCATGAGCATCCTGCTTGCTCTGTGTCTTCACTAATATTTAACATGATAAGTCTTTTTTTTTAATTTAGGTATTTGATTATCCTCCAATGACTAACAAGGTGTACTTTTCATGTGATTTTTTTTTTTTTGCTATCTGTCATCTTTGTTAAAATTTGTGATCATTATTGTCAGATTGTTTCATTTTCTTATTTTTGAATTTTGAGAGTTCTATGCTTTTCTAAATCAAGTCCTTTACAGATGTGTGATTTGTAAATATTCCCTCCTCATGTATATCTCCTATACAATCTCCCTTAACAATGTCTTTCAAAGAGCAGACGTTCAAATTTTTATGCAGTCCTATTACTGATTATTTTCTTTTATAGATAGCACTCGTGTCTAAAAAATATTGCCTAATCCAAGATCATAAATTTTCCTGTACATTTTCTTTGAGGTATTTTATAATTTTAGGCCTTACATTTAAGGGTATGATTCATTTTGAGTTAATTTTTGTATAAAAATGTATGTTATGTATTGAAATTAATTTTTAATACAGATATCCAATTGTTTCATCATTTATTGAAAAGATACACATTCTTCTACTGAATTGCTGTTCAAAATTTAATTAACTGTATATGTGTTCAGGTAACTGGACTCAGTTCTGTTCTATTGACCTATATGTTTAACTCCATGTCAATATCACACTCTCTTGATTACTGTAGCTTTACAATGAACCTTGGAATCAATTAATGTAAATCCTCTAACATTGTTCTTTTTTGTCAAAGTTATTTTGGCTAGTATAGGTCATTTGCATTTCCTTATAAATTTTAGACTCAGTTTGAATGTTTCTGTATAAACAACCCCCACTTGTTGGAATTTGACTGGGATTGCATTGAATCTGGGACTTCCCAGGTGGCTCAGGGATATATAATTCACCTGTAAATGCAGGAGACATAGGTTCACTTCCTGGGCTGGTAAGATCCCCTGGAGAAGAAAATGGTAACTCACTGCAGTATTCTTGCCTGGAAAAATTCCATGGACAGAGGAGCTTAGCGGGCTGCAGTCCATGGGGTCACAAAGAGTTGGACACAACTGAGCAAATGAGCATGCATGCATTGAATCTATAAATTAATTTGGGAGGAATTGACATTTTAGAAATATTGAGCCTTTGGATCCTCAAACACAGTGTAGCTAACCTTCCATTTATATTTAGACCTTTAATTTCTCTCAGTAATGTTTTGTATTTTTTAGTGTAGGGATATTTCAAAACTTTTGTTGGCTTTATCTCTCAGCGGTTCATGTTTTGTGATATTGTACATGATATTTTAAACTTTGTTTCCAATTGTTTCATTGTGCGTGTGTTGTTGTTCAGCCACCAAGTCATGTCTGACATTCTGTGATCCCATGGACTGCAATGCACCAGGCTTCCCTGTCCTTCACTATCTCCTAGAGTTTAGTCAGACTCATATCCATTGAGTCAGTAATGCCATCCAACCATCTCATCCTCTGTTGCCCCCTTGTATAGAAATACAATTGGCTTCTGTGCGCTCTTCTCATAGCCTACCTTTTATTTATTTATTTTTACTTCTCATTCCTTTCTCGTAGAGTCTATAGGATTTTCAACACAAACTCCCATGTCATCTAAAATAAAGTTTTGTATCTTCTTTTTTAACCTGAATGTTTGCTATTTCTTTTTCTTTCCTTATTGACTAGAACCCCCGAAACAAGGTTAGTTAACCAGAAATGGTGGGAGTGGGTATTCTTACACGTTTCCTTATCTTAAGGGGAAAACGTTGTCTTTCACTAGCATGTACATTAGCTATAGGTTTTTCACTGATGTTCTTTATCAGAATGAAGAAGTTCCCTCCTATTCCTGAGAGTTTTTTAAGGGATGGTTGATGAATTTCATCAAATGCTTTCACTACATCTATTTAGATGAATGTTTTTTGGATAGAATTTTGATATGGTAAATTGCACTGAGATAATTTTGAAGGTTAAGCCACTCTTGCATTCCTGGGATAAACCTCAGTAGGTCATGATGATTTATACACACACACACACACATTCTGTTTTTGTTAAGAGTTTTGCATGAGACTTGATAAGATGTGTTGTGGCTCTTCTGTACCTTTTTTTTTTTTCCTGTAATAACTTTGTTCTGGTTTAGGTACCAGGATAATTCTGGCCTCATAGAATGAACTGGAAAGTGTTTCCTTCTCTTCTGCTTTCTGGAAAATATTGGATACAATTGGCATTATTTCTTCAGTAGGTATTTGGTAGAATTCACCAAAGAAGGCACCTGAGCTGGAATTTTTGTTTGTTTTAAGTTCAAATTCAGTTTCTTTAAGAGATATTAGATTATTCTGGTTATCTTTTTTCTTTAAGTGAGCTTTGATAGTTTATGTCTTTCAAGGACCTTTCCATTATTATAACATTGTTCATAGTATCTCTTTATTATCCTTTCAATAGCTGTAGAATCTATAGTGATCTCATTCATTCATTTAATTGGTAATACATATATTTCCTCATTCTGTCTATTGATTCATATTTTTCATCAGACTTGGAAAATTTTCTACCCATTATTTATGCAAATAATTTTCCTCACTACTCCTTTGGCCCTTTGCATACTCATTCCAATTAAATGTGTATTGGGCTACTGTTCTTTTTTTTCTAGCCTTTTTTTTTTTTTTCTCTCTGTGTACTTTGGTTCCTATAGTTTCTATTGCTATGTCTTCCAGTTAATCTATCTTTTTATCTGCAATGTCCAATCTGCCCTTATTTTCATCAAGTGTTTATATATGTGTGTGTGTGTTGGGGGGGGGCTGTATGACAGTGAATGTGTGTATGTGTGTGAATGGGTGTGTATGAGTGTGTGCTAAGTCACTTCAGTTGTGACAGACTCTTTTGCAACCCCGTGGACTGTAGTCTGCCAGGCTCCTCTGTCCATGGGATTCTCCAGGCAAGAACACTGCAGTGGACTCCCATTTCCTCCTCCAGGGGATCCTCTCAACCTAGGGATTGAACCTGGGTCTCCTGCACTATTGCCCATATTGCAGGCAGATTCTTTACTGCTGAGCCACCAGGGAAGCCCAGTTATGTATGTCTATATATTTTTATAATAATTAACTTATTTTAATTAAATTATAATATTGTGGCTTAGAGGTTAAAGAGTCTGCCTCCAGTGCGGGAAGCCCAGGTTCGATCCCTGGGTCGGGAAGATCCCTTGGAGGAGGAAATGGCAACTCACTCCAGCATTCTTGCCTGGAGAATCCCATGGAGAGAGGAGCTTGGTAGGCTACAGTCCACGGGGTCACAAAGACTCGGATACGACTGAGTAACTTCACTTTCACTTTCAATATTGTGGTGGTTTTTGTCATACATCAACCTGAATCAGCCATGTGTGCACATGTGTCCCCCTATCCTGAACCCCCCCTCCCACCTCATCTCATCCCTCTGGGTCACCCCAGTAAACCCATGGCCGATTCATGTCAATGTATGGCAAAAACCACCACAATATTGTAAAGCAATTAGCCTCTAATTAAAATAAAT
>SJYX01008424.1:361664-380783 GCA_006410675.1 Oreotragus oreotragus | reverse complement strand
GTGGTCATGTATGGATGTGAGAGTTGGACTGTGAAGAAGGCTGAGCGCCGAAGAATTGATACGTTTGAACTGTGGTGTTGGAGAAGACTTTTGAGAGTCCTTTGGACTGCAAGGAGATCCAACCAGTCCATACTGAAGATCAACCCTGGGATTTCTTTGGAAGGAATGATGCTAAAGCTGAAACTCCAATACTTTGGCCACCTCATGTGAAGAGTTGACTCATTGGAAAAGACTCTGATGCTGGGAGGGATTGGGGGCGGGAGGAGAAGGGGACGACTGAGGATGAGATGGCTGGATGGCAACATGGACTCGATGAACGTGAATCTAAGTGAACTCCGGGAGATGGTGATGAACAGGGAGGCCTGGCGTGCTGCGATTCATGGGATCGCAAAGAGTTGGACATGACTGAGCGACTCAACTGAACTGAACTGATATTTGAAAATCTAACTTTTTTTGCATGAAAATTCAGATGTGTGATTTTTCTTAAATCGAAAGAACTGGAAATTTGGGTTCCCAGTGGCTTCACGGAGGGAAGAAGCAGCTGCTCTTATTGCACAGGCCCTGGGCTCTCTAGTTCGCCACACTCCTCGCCACTCCCTGCTGTATCACACTCCAGGCCACTTCACTCACTTTGCTCACCTTCTGGCACCTGTGTGAACTTGAGGCCTTTATAGTGAGAGAACTGAACCCAGACCTTTAGAATGAGAGAATTGAAGGCAGGGGCTGGTGGAGGGGGCAGGCAGTTCTTGTAGAAGGAGTTAGACAGTGGAAGGACTGGTCTCTATCAAGTACGCATGACATGCCAGGCAAGCTGCCCAACACAGGCAATACAATCTGTAAAAGAGAGTCTCTGCTCCCAGCCTGACTGGGGAGAGAGATGTGCAAACCCAGTATCTCATTCATCCCTGTCCATATGCCCCAAATTACAGAGGACAACTATCTCATACCCTCAAAGCAAGAGTTCTGGAGAGCAGTTTGGAGTCTTCTATGAATATGAGCATATTTCTTGCAAGCCTCATTTTTCCATTTATCAATGAATGTAAGTTATGCCTTCTGTCTCTCAATATTTTTCTTAAATTTCATAAAACTGAAACCCCAGCAAAATAAACCTTGTTTATCCCAAAATAGCCTGCATTCTCTCGACTGTGGAGGGAGCCCTGGAGTATATGCAATATTCTCCAGGCAAGAAGACTGGAGTGGGTTGCCATGCCCTCCTCCAGGGAATCTTCCCCACCTAGGGATGGAACCTGCTTCTCCTGCACTGGCAGGCAGATTTCTTTACCACTAGCGCCACCTGGGAAGCCCAGTACTGAACTATAATAGGTTTATCATAGTTTTCACACAGAGGATGGGATGAGTGGATAGCATCACCAATTCAATGGACATGAGTTTGAGCAAAGTCCAGGAGAGAGTGAAGGACAAGGAAGCCTGGCTTGCTGCATGCAGTCCCTGGGATTGCAAAGAGTTGGCCATAACTAAGCAACTGAACAGCAACACAAGTAATACATTGAAAACAAAAAAATAAAGAAGACAATTTTAACCTCACCGTACATTACCTCGAGAAGTACAGTACAACAGCTGGCATCCAGGGGCTGGCATCCGGTGAACAGGCAGGAAGAGTTACCGACTAGAGGAGGGAGAGGAGGTAGGAGAGGGTGGAGCTGAAGGGTCATCAGCAGTAGGAGATGGAGGGCAAGCTGCAATTTCACTCTCACCTGACGCTGATGGCGCAGGTTCTGGTTCTTTGCTGGATTCAATTCTATCTACCCTCTTGAAACAAGGATCCAGTGATGTTGGGTAGCAGCTCTTTCTTTCTCATCAGAGATGACATGGGAGCGCTGGATGGCACTCTGAATGGCTGCTGCAACCTTCGGATACCATTCTAATTTGAGTCCTTAAAAACTAACAGTACCCCTCCAGCAGAACTAACTTATGTGACTGGACATACAAACACAGGTTTGGCTTTGAAGGTTCGCAGCTTGAAGGTTCATAGGTAGGGGACTTACTGCACGTCTAACAGAAAGTGATCATGAGTATAGTAGGGACTGTGAAAATTGTGTGTGTCTGGCACTGTCCTGCCTCGGGATTCTGGCACTGGCTATTCCCTCTGCCTGGATCTGGGCTCTTTCCCTCTCATCCTCTTCAAGTTTTCTCTCAAGTATCATCTCAGGGAAGCTCATCGGAACTACCCCACTTAAATTAGAAGTGTCCCTTCTCTGCCAAAGTCGTAAATCTCTTTACTCTTCCTGTGGCACTTACCGCTTTTTATCACATCATATAATGTTCTTATGTTTTATGTCTACTCTTTATTTCCCCACTGGAACACAAGCTGTATGCTTGCCTATGTGCTTGGTCGCTTCTGTCGTGTCCAACTCTTTGCAACTCTACAGACTGTGACACACTAGGCTCCTCTGTCCATGGGATTGTCCAGGCAAGAATACTGGAGTGGGTTGCCATTTTCTTCTCTAAAGGATCTTCCTGACCCAGAGAGCAAACCCACGTCTCTTACCTCTCATACACTGGCAGGCAGATTCTTTACCACTAGTGCCACCAGGGAAGCCCATAAGCTGCATGAAGGGAAACTGTTAGCTGCTCAGTCATGTCTGACTCTTTGCGACCCCATGGGCTGTAGCCCCCCAGGCTCCTCTGTCCATGGGATTTCCCAGGCAAGAATACTGGGGTGGGTTGTCTTTCCCTACACCAGGGGACCTTCCCAATGCAGGGACCAAACCCAGGTCTCCCACATTACAGGCAGATTCTTTATTATCTGAGCCACCAAATGCAGTAGGAGCAGGCATTTTTGTTTGACTTGCTCGCTGCTGTATCTTCAGCTCCTGAACTAGAAGTGGGAACACAGTAGGTGCTCTGTTAAAGGAATGAATGAAGGAATGAACAAAAGGATGGCCAACCCCCTTCTGGGGGCCATTCCAGCAGATTTGATTATCGGGCTGTACCTGCGCTTTTGTCGAAAAATTAAAATATGCAAAACTAAACTATAAAGTAAATAAGCACGGTTGATGTAAAAAAGAAATCAAGGAGCCGTGAAGGACAGGGCAAAAGCTTACTTTGTTCTCCATTCTGAATGTTTCAGAGGCTAAGACCCCTTCTAATGACAATCCCTGTTCCTCCTCCCATGGGCAGTGCCCTGCTCCGGTCCACCTGGGCCACTGCCTGGCCCTGGCACACACCAGTCATCTACCCCTGTCTGCCCCCTCCAATTCTTTTCTCCTCCAAGCCTGGTGCCTGAAAGTTCTGCTTTTTCTGAATTAGAAAAGCGCTTCCCCTAGGGGTAAGTAGCCCAGAGACACCGTACTTGGTGGGTGGACTATTGAACTGGCTAAAGTCCACCCTCAGCAGAGGTGGGATGCTCCTCACTGCGTGCCTGTGTGCAAGAGGCAGCCTGTATGACTGTTGCTTTGGCAGCCCTGTGAATTTTGTTGTTTTTTTTTTTTTTCTCCAGCAATTCAGGTGTGCAATAAATGTCACAGTATTTGTCTAAAATTAAATTAAATCTGACTTTAATCCCCCTATCCCCCCAGGCTGGAGGAAATTTCACTCTCAGTATTATTGAAGCTCTCCTCCCATGGTTTGAATGGGATGCTGGAGAGTCTTAAGAAATGAAAGGAACCAGTCCTTTGGAAGGTTTCTATGAGCCTGGGTCTGTGTTGGGCCACACTGGGCAGAGGAGGCAGATGAAGGGGCGCATTCCCTGGAAAGCTGGGGGAACAAGAACCACAAACTATGGAACTGACATGAGCTCCCCCAAAGGAGCTGCACAGTGAAACTGGAGGACGGGTTATGCAATGGTTCCAAGGCAGTGCGTTTGTTCTCAAATTTATCTAGCTATCTTATCATCCATCCATCTATCCATCCATCCAATCACTCAACAAATATGTGTTGGTTTCCTACACTGTGCCATATGCTGCTGCTGCTAAGTCGCTTCAGTCGTGTCCAACTCTATGCGACCCCAGAGACGGCAGCCCATCAGGCTCCCCTATCCCTGGGATTCTCCAGGCAAGAACACTGGTGTGGGTTGCCATTTCCTTCTCCAGTGCATGAAAGTGAAAAATGAAAGTGAAGCCACTCAGTCATGTCCGACTCCCAGTAACCCCATGGACTGCAGCCCACCAAGCTCCTCCGTCCATGGGATTTTCCAGGCAAGAGTACTGGAGTGGGGTGCCATTGCCTTATGCATATATGTTAGACCCAGGCACCATATTGGTGGAGAAAACAGACCAAGGATGTTTTCCAGCATAGTTTACCAGTCACTTTCCTGGTAGCTCAGATGGTAAAAGCTGTGCCTGAAATGCAGGAGACCCGGGTTCGATCCCTAGGTCGGAAAGATCCCCTGGAGAAGGAAATGGCAACCCACTCCAATATTCTTGTCTGGAGAATTCCATGGACAGAAGAGCCTGGTGAGCTACAGTCCACGGGATCGCAAAAGGGTGGACACGACTGAGAGACAAACACAATAACACATGAGACAATAGATAATAAGCAAACAACCAAAAAGACAGACTTTACGAAATGGTGATAAATTCTTTCAAGGAAAAAAGCAAGATGCTCCGTGCCCAAGAACAAACAGGGAGGCCACAGCAGCCTTACTGAGGTCACAGGTGAGCTGATACCTGAGATGTGAGGAGAAGTAAGCCAGGTCAAGGGTGGGCAGGGGGCCTAGCAAAGCTGGGTGCAGGGACAGGGTCCTGGGGCAGGAAGAAATTTGGGTCTGTCTGCATTTTTCTCAGGACAGAACCACAGCCTTTATTAGGTTCTCCAACTGAATGTTAATCCTCACAAACATTAAGAATGAACACCCTCAGGACTTTGCTGGTGGTTAAGAATCAGCCTTGCAGTGCAGCGGACAAAGGTTCAATCCCTGGTCGGAGAACTAAGATCCCACATGTCCCAGAGCGACTAAGAAGCCCGCCCACCACAACTGTTGAGCCTGCTCATTCAGGCGCCTGCGAGCGGCAACTGCTGAGCCCAACCGCACAGCTAAGATCTGACACAGCCAGACAGATAAATAAATAAATGTACTTTTTTTAATGTACACCCATTCTACACTTATTCCCTACCTGTGGGTGCACCCCTGGGGGTAAGCTCATGTTACTCCAGGAATGAACATCTCTAGAGTCCAGTGCTCTTTCTGTAACACCCCATTTTCTCAAGGTGCTTTTCATCCCTCCAGGCTTACTCCTCCTCCCTCCCCACTCCCACCAAAGTCATGCCTGCAGATCCAGACAGACACCCGACAGGGCCCTCGAGTAGGGACAAGACGACTCAGAACACCAGAGCAGCAAGACCACAAGGCAAAGACGCGGCCTATAAACTGTCTCCAGCTCAGGCGGGCACCTGTGAAATGTTTGACAGCCCAGGAGATGGATCGGCAATACAGCTCGGGCCACACTTCCAGGGCAGAATTGAAGCCATCCTTCCTGGGAAAGGCTTCATAGATCAACCCGAATACACTCATCAGCCCAGCCAGCCACCACCCACCATCAGGTCAACCCCCACCTTCCTCATCACTGTGTTCAGGGCCTCTGAGTCCTGCCGGACTCTGTCAGGTCCAGGAGGATTAGCTTGTGAAGAGCAAACCCAAAGGAAGACTCAGGGCAAGGGTGTGCCCTGCAGAAATCCCACGGGAGAGACGCCTTAGCAAAGGCTTCAACACAAGCTTCTCTGCTTCTTGAGATTCCATTAAATTATCATTTTAATAAAATAAAATGTTTTAAAGATCACACCCGTTGTGCTTTCCCCATGCCAGAGACCGCCAAATCCTGTGCACATGTTGTTTCATTTCATCTGCTCTCCACCCTGTGAGACGGGCACCGTTGTCATTACTGTTCTGTCACTCAGCTGTGTCCGACTTTTTGCAACACCCTGGACTGCAGCACACCAGGCTTCCCTGTCCTTCACTATCCCCCGGAGTTTGCTCAAACTCATGTCCACTGAGTCAGTGATGCCATCCAACCATCTCATCCTCTATCATCCTGCCCTTAATCCCTTCTCCTCCTGCCTTCAATCCTTCCCAATTAGCAGGGTCTCTTCCAATGAGTCAGTTCCTCACAACAGGTGGCCAAAGGCTTGGAGCTTCAGCTTCAGCATCAGTCCTTCCAATGAATATTCAGGGTTGATTTCCTTTAGGACTGACTGGTTTGATCTCCTTGCAGTCCGAGGGACTCAAGAATCTTCACCAGCACCACAGTTTGAAAGCATCAGTTCTTCAACACTCAGTTTTCTTTATGGTCCAACTCTCACATCCGTACATGACTACTGGGAAAATCACAGCTTTGACTAGATGGACCTTTGTAGGTAAAATGATTAGCCCAGTTTAGAGATGAGTACACTGAGGCCCGAGAAGGTGAAGATCAAGATGCTGAGCAGCAGCTGCCTGGGTTCTCCAAGGAGCAGATACTGAGACAGAGTTGGGGGCAAGCAGTTTGTTGGGACTGACATCTGTGAAACGAAAAGGATGGAGGCCCCAGGAGCCTTCAGAGGGCTTTCTGGGCTCATAAGGTGTCTGCTGGCCAGCAGAGCCCCAGAGCAATGCTGCCCATCAGAGGAGTCCCGCAGTGGGTGGAAAAGGCCAGGCCCAGTCCCATCGTCTTGTTCGGGGCTTAAGGAGGGGCTGCTCTAGAAGACCATGACCTCCTACTAAAAGTAGGAGCCAATCCCAAAGGACCTTGGAGCTAACCACACTGCCCACAGCCACAGGGCAAGTCCTTTCTCGAAGGGGGATCTGAGCAATGTCTCTCCCACCTGCCACATGAAGATCAGACACCTTGATCAACTACAGGCCAAGCAGCTAACCACTGGACTACCCTGCTGTCACCTCCTCGAGCACGGATCAGAAATGGGGATGGGACCTCTGAGCACTTGCAGTCCACCACTTCAGTGTAGAGATGGACCAGAGAAGCTGAGTAACTGGCCCAAGGCCACAGAGCAAGCCAGCACTCGTTGTCTCCTTGCTTGGAGTTGGCACACATTTTAAGGCTGCCTTCTCTGTGTCTGTCTCAGAACAGGGGTCCCCAGCGCTGCATGCTTGGATCTGGAAATGTCCACCTAATTCTGGCCACATCTTCACACACTCCCCAAGACCCTCCATCCTGAGAAGCGAGTGAATATTAGGCAAAACCAGGTCTCCCCACGTTGCCTCTTGGCCAGCTGGAGTAGAGGCCCTGGGATGGCTGGGAAGTAAAGGCCGGTGGAGGCACAAGCAAAGGCAGTGGGCTTCAGGGAGAGCTTCTGAGAGGGGGAAGTGCTCTCGCTGAGGCTTGAAGATCAAGTAGATGTCTGAGAGGCAGACAACGTCGGGAGAGAACAGGGGAGATGGAGGACCGTGTGAGCAGCAGTGTGGCAGGGAGAGCGCGATTCATATTCTGAGATCTTCTCATGGCTCATGCAGCCAGGGGGTCAGTTCACATCTGACATGAGGAGACACTGGAGAAAGGCATGACCAGAGAATAAAAGGCCTTCAAGAGGAGGGAAATGTGGAGCCAGTGAAGATTTCAGAGGAAGGAGGGATGTGGTCAGATATGCATTCATCCTCTGTTAATCTGGTTGCCTAGCGCTGTGACTATGACTCAGGAATGTGGGCATGTGTGTGTCCCGGCACGTGCATACGTGCACAAATACATACACACATGGGTCAGGAGGGACACCATTAGTTTGATAACTGTGGATTATGTTACACATTCATTTCTGCCTTTTGATACTCAACCACACCTCATGGGAATCCCTACAACTCACCTGATGTGATACTCCCTGTAGGTAATGAAAAGTGAAAATGTTAGTCAGTCATGTCCGACTCTTTTGCAACCCCATGGACTGTAGCCCACCAGACTCCTCTGTCAATGGGATTCTCCAGGCAAGAATACTGGTGTGGGTAGCCATTACCTTCCACAAGGGATCTTCCTGACCCAAGGATGGAACCTGGGTCTCCAGCACTGCAGGCAGATTCTTTACCATCAGAGCCAGTGGGCCACGGCTACATAATAATCCATAGTGTGGCTATACCTTCACGTATTCAACTGTTCTTTTTCATCTCCCTAAATGATTTTGTAATGTTTGGGAGCCATGAGCTAGGACCCATGAGAGAAAGAAAGGAGAGACTAAAGATGCAGAAGAAAGGAGGAGATGAGGGGGCCCTGAGAAGGTGGGAAGGCGTGAAGAGAGGCGCTCACCATTAACAGAAGGGTAAGTGCCCTCATCCAGGGGGTCAGTGCAGTTTGGATGAGCTGTGTCTTTTCCAAAGCAACCCTTCATTCTGGTACCACATCAATGTACTCTTCCTCCCACAACCTGGGTGAGCTTCAAGAATGACACTGTCTCCCCTTTCAGATAAACAGCTCCAAGGATAAAGACCCAAACATCTTGCCATGGCCAGGTAGAGTCCAATTTACCACTTCCATCTCCAACTTCAGTTTGCCTCATCTCACCCTGAGCTCCAGCCACTCTGGTTTCCTTTCTCCTTTGTAGAGATGACATGATTCCTCCAACCCCAGGGCCTTGGTACCTTCTGTTTTGACCACATAGAATGCTTTTACATCCTGTTTCCCCTTTACCTACTCTCCTGAGAAGGTCTTGGAAAAAAATCATCAAAATATTGCCTGAGATTCTCTTAAAGATACCTGTGTCTTGCAAAAGGTTAATACATTCTGACTGGAAGCTAAAGAAAGTAAACAAAACCCTCCATTTTCTTCTAAGAGAAAGATTATATGTGGGAAAGGAGAATTATACGGTGGTTGAAGGTCTCCTAGTGATAGCTGCTCTTTGTTTCAGCATTATACTGGCTCAATTTTCTGATGCATGGATATAGAAATGTTTCTATAAATAGATTAAAGGAAAACTTGGCCATCAACATTTTAAATAAGGAAAAGGAGGTCTGAGATGGAAAGTCACCATGGGTCCCTCACTCTTGGCTCCAACAAAAGGGGATGGAGCATCACTTCCCCACGCCCTATCTTCTAAATCAGTCCCTGGAAACACAGTTGGTGATGGATTCTGTGTTATTTTCCCTAAAACTATGCTCATTACAGCCAATTCACCCCAACATACACACACACACACACACATGCACTCAGAGGCAGAATAACAGCTATTATATTATAGAATTATATTCTATATAACTAGAAGAAGCAAAGGAAAGATAAATTACAAAATAATCTTTCAGTCTCAATGCCTGGGGTTTCTGATTCAATAGAAACTTACAATTGTACTCATCTCACACGTTAGCCCAGGGAAGGCAATGGCACTCCACCCCAGTACTCTTGCCTGGAAAATCCAATGGACGGAGTAGCCTGGTGGGCTGCCATCCATGGGGTCGCTAACAGTCGGACAGACTGAGCGACTTCACTTTCACTTTTCTCTTTCATGCATTGGAGAAGGAAATGGCAACCCACTCCAGTATTCTTGCCTGGAGAATCCCAGGGATGGGGGAGCCTGGTGGGCTGCCATCTATGGGGTCACACAGAGTCGGACACCTGTCTCTTATACACATCTAGATGTGTATAAGAGACAGNGGAGTAGCCTGGTGGGCTGCCATCCATGGGGTCGCTAACAGTCGGACAGACTGAGCGACTTCACTTTCACTTTTCTCTTTCATGCATTGGAGAAGGAAATGGCAACCCACTCCAGTATTCTTGCCTGGAGAATCCCAGGGATGGGGGAGCCTGGTGGGCTGCCATCTATGGGGTCACACAGAGTCGGACACGACTGAAGTGACTTAGCAGCAGCAGCACACGTTAGCCAAGTAATGCTCAACATTCTCCAAGCCAAGCTTCAACAGAATGTGAACCGTGAACTTCCAGATGTTTAAGCTGGATTTAGAAAAGGCAGAGGAGCCAGAGATCAAATTGCCAGCATCTGTTGGCTCATAGAAAAAGCGGGAGAGTTCCAGAAAAACATCCAATTCTGCTTTGTTGACTATGCCAAAGCCTTTGACTGTGGATCACAACAAACTGTGGAAAATTCTTAAAGAGATGGGAATACCAGACCACCCAACCTGCCTCCTGAGAAATCCATATGCAGGTCAAGAAGCAATAGTTAGAACTGGATATGGAACAACAGACTGGTTCCAAATCGGGAAAGGAGTACATCAAGGCTGTATGTTGTCAACCTGCTTATTTAACTTATATGCAGAGTACATCATGAGAAATGCTAGACTGGATGAGGCACAAGCTGGAATCAAGATTGCCGGGAGAAATATCAAGAACCTCTTATACGTGGATGACTCCACCCTTATGGCAGAAAGTGAAGAAGAACTAAAGAGCCTCTTGATGAAAGTGAAAGAGGAGAGTGAAAAAGTTGGCTTAAAACTCAACATTCAGAAAACTAATATCATAGCATCTGGTCCCACCACTTCATGGCAAATAGATGGGGAAACAATGGAAACAGTGACAGACTTTATTTTGGGGGCTCCAAAATCACTGCAGATGGTGACTGCAGCCATGAAATTAAAAGACAATTGCTCCTTGGAAGAAAAGCTATGACCAATACAGACAGCATTTTAAAAACCAGAGACATTACTTTGCCAACAAAGACCCATCTAGTCAAAGCTATGGTTTTTCCAGTAGTCATGTATGGATGTGAGAGCTGGACTATAAAGAAAGCTGAGGGCAGAAGAATTGATACTTTTGAACTGTGGTTTTGGAGAACACTCTTGAGAGGCCCTTGGACTGCAAGGAGATCCAACCAGTCCATCCTAAAGGAAATCAGCCCTGAATATTCATTGGAAGGACTGATGCTGAAGCTGAAACTTCAATACTTAGGCCACCTGATGTGAAGAACTGGCTCATTGGAAAAGACCCTGATGCTGGGAAAGATTGAAGGTGGAAGGAGAAGGGGATGACAGAGGATGAGGTGGTTGGATGGCATCACCGACTCAATGGACATGAACTTGAGTAAGCTCTGGGAGTTGGTGATGGACAGGGAGGCCTGGCATGCTGCAGTCCATAAGGTTGTAAAGAGTCAGACAGGACTGAGTGACTGAACTGAACTGACTGACCATTGAAATCATTTTTCCTGGAGGTACCACCTACCACGTAGAAAACCCAGTGCAGCAGAGCCAAAAAGCATCTGGTAATTACTGACTCATCCTGTAGATTACGCTGGGCTTCCCTGGTGGCTCAGAGGTTAAAGCGTCTGCCTGCAGTGTGGGAGCGCCAGGTTCGATCCCTGGGTTGGAAAGATCCCCTGGAGAAGGCAATGGCACCCCATTCCAGCATTCTTGCCTGGAGAATCCCATGGATGGAGGAGCCTGGTGGGCTACAGTCCACGGCATCACAAAGAGTTGGACACAACTGAGTGACTTCACTTTCGCTTTCAGCATCCTTTGCTCAAGGAAACCCACCCCCCGCTTTGGTCAAGTCTCCCGCTGGCTGGCCACTCTGAGGTCTCCCAGAATGTCTTGACTATCACAGTTGTTACTTGCATGTGTGCAGGGTGATGATGTAACTCATTTCTGTTTCCTCTCCACTCTAAACCATTAGCTGTATGAGGTGGAAACCTTGCCTGCCTTGTAACATCTGTATTCTCAACTGTGTCATGTGGACCCATCTGAAACCTCTGTGTGATGCTCGAGCATTTGGTTCTGCTTCAGAGGGTGCCCAGAGCTCCTTGCAAGAAATCTGTGTGTGTGTGTGTGTGTGTGTGTGTGTGTGTGTGTATGTGTGTGTGCTCAGTCGTGTCCAACTGTTTGTGACTTCTTGGACTATAGCTGCCATGGGATTTCCCAGGCAAGAATACTGGAGTGAGTTGCTATTTCCTACTCCATATATATGTACATACTGTGATAATACATTTCACCGTAACTGGTGTAATAATATGTGCTCATTGCTGCTGCTGCTGCTAAGTTGCTTCAGCTGTCTGACTCTGTGCGACCCTATAGACAGCAACCCACCAGGCTCCCCTGTCCCTGGGATTCTCCAGGAAAGAACAGTGGAGTGGGTTGCCATTTCCTTCTCCAATGCATGAAAGTGAAAAGTGAAAGTGAAGTAGTTGTGTCCAACTCTTAGCAACCCCATGGACTGCAACCTACCAGGCTCCTCCGTCCATGGGATTTTCCAGGCAAGAGTCCTGGAGTGCCATTGCCTTTTCTGATGTGCTTATTACTGTGAATGAATAATATCTGTGTGTGTGTGTGTGTGTGTGTGTGTGTGTGTGTGTATGTGTGTGTGCTCAGTCGTGTCCAACTGTTTGTGACTTCTTGGACTATAGCTGCCATGGGATTTCCCAGGCAAGAATACTGGAGTGAGTTGCTATTTCCTACTCCATATATATGTACATACTGTGATAATACATTTCACCGTAACTGGTGTAATAATATGTGCTCATTGCTGCTGCTGCTGCTAAGTTGCTTCAGCTGTCTGACTCTGTGCGACCCTATAGACAGCAACCCACCAGGCTCCCCTGTCCCTGGGATTCTCCAGGAAAGAACAGTGGAGTGGGTTGCCATTTCCTTCTCCAATGCATGAAAGTGAAAAGTGAAAGTGAAGTAGTTGTGTCCAACTCTTAGCAACCCCATGGACTGCAACCTACCAGGCTCCTCCGTCCATGGGATTTTCCAGGCAAGAGTCCTGGAGTGCCATTGCCTTTTCTGATGTGCTTATTACTGTGAATGAATAAAAATGGATGGCAGGAGGGAGGGAAGAAGGGAGAGAGAAAGAGAGACGGAAGGAGGAAGGAAGAAGGAAGAAAGGGAGGAATTCATGACTATTTCTGGCCCAAGAAGCTTCCTGTCTTTATCATTCATGCCCCAGTTTCACAAGCAAGACTTAGCCATTTTGGCCACTGCCTGTTGAAGTTCCTGGAGCACCTTAAATGAGTTAATGCCTGAGTGTCATCCCCAGAAACTCTGATTCAGCAGCCGAGGGTGAGGCCTGGGGCTTGAGCTCCAGAGGCTCCTGGGGTGGATCTCACAGATGCAGGTATAGCCAGGATAGAGGAGGCTGCTCCCTCTTGAGAATGAGTTGGGCTGAAAATTGAAACAGTGGGAATGACCTGAGACTGGAGACTTGAAAACTGGGCTTGGAGCCTCCACAGTCTGTGTCTGGTCTTCTTATCTGAGAAATGGACAGCAAGAAATTTCTCCCTTCCCTTCCTAAATCCCACCCATCACATTCACATTCTCATCTGCTAGTTGAATGAAGACTGGTTGCTTTTCCTACAAGCCCAGGTAGGAGCCTCCCAAAGGCCTTCTACCCCTCAACTCTACAGGGCTTTGCAGATTCAGGGGTGGGGTACTAGTTATGCCTTGGTCCACCCCTCTCCCCCACTTCTCCTCCTCTTCCTGCGCCATCTGCAGTCAGGGTAGGGGAGAAAGGATGTGATGAATATTCCCTAATCTGCTTCAGACCCTCTAGGTACATTATCCATCACATCCTCTTCCAGGTTGGAGCCTTTATGCACCCATTTTACAGATTTAAGAAACTGAGGTTCATATATTTTGCCTTTCTCAGAGGTGCCCAGCCCAGGAATGGGCCATCAACAGTCCCGGACCACGCTGACTCAGAATTACTTGAGAGCTCCTTGAGTCCACACAGCCTCCAGAAATCAGCACGACCCAGCCCCTGTCGTCCACTCTTGCGTCCATGCCTTGGTCCAGAGGAGCTCCGATAGAGCTAGCCTTAATGTCAGACAGAACTGGGTTCAAACTCCAACTCTGCCACTTGTGAACAGGCTGACCCTGGGCCAGTGCCCTCACATTTCTGACAATTCTGAGCAAGTTTTTCTGAGAGAAAACAAAGAACTTTTTATAAACTGCCAAAAAAAAAAAAAAATCACAGTAAAGGTGTTACAATAAAAATGCCAGCCTCATTACTATGTCGTGGAAAGCAAAGTGAATTTTAAAAGTAAATTAGATGAGCATTCCCAGACTTGCCACTATACTTATAATAAAATCCAAACTCAGCAGCAAAACACATATGTCCCCATACCCAGGACCCCTCCCCACCCCCCAATTTCATTCCTTCTCTGCCCCATTCCCACCAACCCTTTGTATCAGCTGGTCCCTCTTCCCAACCTGGGATGCTCTCCCTGCAGATCTTTCCCTGACTCCTACTCATCATTCACATCTCAGCTAAAATGCCACCTCCTCAGGGAAACCCTCCCTGAGCACCTCTCAACACTGCCCCACGTGCACACCATCATGCTTTCTCATACTGGTTTCTTTTCTCCAAGATCTACATTACTATCTGAAACTCTCTGGCTTATATATTTGTGTGGACACTTGGTTATTGTTCTCCTTCCTCTTTTAGTGGACAAAGCCAGAGTCTTCCCTGTCATGATCAGCATTCCATCCTCAGCACCTAGAACTGCATCTGACTCAAAGTAGGTCCTCGATAAGTGTATGTTGAAAGAACGCTTAAGATGAGATGAAGTATACTGAATGTTTGACACAGAACAAGCACTCAACCTAAGAAAAGCTTGGGATGGCCAGAGGATGCTCTGGCCCTTCCTTACTGCTCTGCTACAAGGTCTGGGGTTCTTCTGTTCCATTTCAAAGACAGCCACAGACAATATGTAAATGGGTGAGCGTGGCTATGTTCCAATAAAGCTTTATTTTTTTAAATGGGCTGCAGGCTGATTTGGCCAGCAAGTCTTCCCTGGTGGCACAGACAGTAAAGAATCTGCCTGCAATCTGGGTGACCTGGGTTCCATCCCTGGGTCGGGAATATGCCCTGGAGAAGGGAATGGCAACCCACTTTAGTATTCTTGCCTGGAGAATTCCATGAACAGAGGAGCCTGGTGGGCTACAGTTCATGGGGTTGCAAAGAGCTGGATATAACTTAAGGGATTTTCACTCCTTGATTTCTAGTTTAGGGGAGTCCCCCTCTGTGATATTTCTTGGACAAAATGCAAGTGGCAACCCAGGAACCAGCATTTACAGAGTGGTTGTGTTTACTTGATCAAGGTATCTGAAGGAGCTGGAACCAGCAGGGCCCTGGGCATGAATTTCAGCAGAGGCACAGGCCATAAACTTTATGGTTCCACAGAACTTTGGCCCCCACCCCGGCTTTCTGCTGATTTTCCAAAGAGTAGTGGAGGTGGGCCCTGCGCTATGATCACTGATGCATCAGGGAAAGGGAGCCTACACGTTTAATTAAATGTTATTCAAGAAATAAAATTCAGGCCCTCAGCTGACAACGCAGAATATTAAAGCATCAATTTCCTGAAGGAAACCTGCCTTAATGAGATTCTCCAAGTAAATGGAAAGGGAAAAAAAATACATATTAATCCCAGCTGCTAATGTCAGCCCCATCAACCCAGAGCAATGTCTTGATCAACAAAAGCTGATGATACTGGTTTATCTGGGAAAGAAGGCGTGGAAGGCTCTGTTGAGACTGCTGGATCCCAGAGGCAGTCAGACCCCTGAAAAGAAGACCCTTTCTTTTCATGAGCCCCTAGAATGAGAAGCCATACAAGTCACACACTTTCCTGGCCAAAGGAGCTAATAATTGATTAGCATGAGGCTGGGAGGTTGGTAGTGGAGGGTCACAGGGCTCTGTCCTTGGTCCTATCCCAGGCAACCTTTTCATTAGTGACTTGGAAAGGTGTACAGGGAGATACTGACTTCGTCTCTTGAATAAGCTGAAGCTGGAGTTCTACTAATTTATGTAAGATACCTGAAATCCTTAGGACAAAATAGATTCCCACATCGAATGTTTTCCTTTTCTTGTCTCACTCTTCAGAGACTCCAATGTGAAAAAGATCTGTTTACTCAACTGAATCCTAGGGCTTTCCAGGCGGTGCCAGTGGTAAAGAACCCACCTGCCATTGCAGAAGACATAAGAGATGCGGGTTCAATCCCTCGGTCAGGAAGACCCCTGGAGGTGGGACTGACAACTCATTCCAGCATCCTTGCCTGGAGAATCCTACGGACAGAGGAGCCTGGTGGGCTACAGTCCATAGGGTCACAAAGAATTAACCATGACTGAAGCAACTTAACACGCACACACTCAGCTGAATACCACCCTCACAGTTTTTTCCATTCTTTTACTAGTTATTCTATTATTAACAATACCTTGTCTGTAATTTGACTCATCCATTATCTCAAATAAATACATTTTTAAAGGACACTTCAGATCACTGCTGTAAATGAAAAACTGGTAAAACTTCCCACCAGCCAAAAGTAGCCTTAAATACAATGAAAACTAGCATAGTTACTGTGGCTCAATATCATTGCCAGATAAAAGCCTGAGAGTCGCATTCTTTGTTAATTCGAAAGATGAGGACACGTTAAAGAAGTGTTAATGACATACAAGACCCAACCGAAATTTCCATACTGTGCACTCAGCCATTCAGGGACATTTCATGTCATGTCTCCATCCCATGATCTCTGCCCTAAGGCAGACTAAATCTGTTGCTGTTGCTTACACTCAGAGTTTTCTAACTGATACACAGTCTCCTGATGATCAGCCCGTGTGGTATCCCTGGACCAGCAATTTCTGCTTGCAAATGCCATAGAGAAGCCTCATTCTGGGACATGAAGTATTAATAAAACAAGGTTCACTTTCAACTGCAGCCAATTCACAGAGGCTGCTAAGTTCTTTCTTGGGCTTCCCCCGTGGCTGAGTGGGTAAAGAGTCTGCCTGCAATGCAGGAGACACAGGTTCGACCCCTGGCTCGGGAAGATCCCCTGGAGGAGGGCATGTCAACCCACTCTGGTATTCTTGCCTGAAGAATCCCCTAGACAAAGGAGCCTGGCGGGCTACAGTCCATAGGGTCACAGAGCTGGATACCAGTGAAGCAACTGAGCACGCATGCATGCAAGGTCTTTCCCGCTCCAAGTCAAGCTGGCTGGGGAGCCAGTGCAGGGCTCAGCCCTTACTGAATCATTTGGTACCCCACTCCTCTCCGGATGCAGCAGCTGCCACCATGAACACCCAGTCTGTGGGTGCTGGGTGAAAACTGACTAAATACAGCAAGGCACTCCTCTACTGCACAGCCAAAGATGCCTGCTGGTGTTTGGGAGGAAAGTGTCTGTATTTTCCCATCTAGTTCTGTACCTAGAGACAGGAAACACTTTCCAGAATGATTGGAGAAAATGTCAATCTTTATTATGGGTGGGATGAATCTGCTTTGGAGAAGTTTGATAGAATGTCCAATAGTCACGATTAGTCTTCATTGAATACTAAATATAAATATGAAGAATCAGAAAAGACAAGCAGATTGTGAAAAATCTCCTAAATTTATTTTTGCAGTGCTGTTAAATCCATTTCTGATTAAAATAATTCATCACTTATCTATAGCAAGCAATACTGGATGGTTATCCATATGCAAATCTGTCTTAGAAATATGCACCAACTTAAAGTGGTTTTTAATAAAAATACATTATTTTAGCCAGTGATTTGGTTCTAAGAGCTGGTTGCTGACAGAGGGAAGGGAACTATTGTATGAGTCAGTGAATGGTTTCCAGAAAATAAATTAAGGAGAAAACAAGAGAGGCAGCTAGCTTTCAATGTGCTACAAATTCATCGTGCTTACCTTTGCCTTGAGTTTCATTTTTCTTAATTTTTGGTGGGGGGGTGGATTGTGGCTGTGATTTTGCTTTTAATCAAGTCGACCAGACAGCTCCTGATAACTCTGGCTGTGTTTGTAGCTTTCTTGAAAGTGTCATGGCTTAGAAAAATTTGAGAAATGGCCCAGAATTATGACCACACCCAAAAGGTCTTTGGGGTGACATTCAAGGCCCCTCCACAACCTAATCTCCACCCATTATTCCTTGCTTTCCAGGGCCCCCAAATCTATGCTTCATCTGCATTAAAGTCTTATCTTTCTCCAGAATAATAGGCATGCTCTCTGTCGAATAAAAGAGGGAGATAAGAAAACTTATTCACATATGCTTGCATTTGCATAAAGCTATTCAGGAAGGTTGCTCAGGAGACAAAAGTGGTGACATGCAGGGAGGTGGGGTGGGACAGGAAGGAGGCTGGGAAATGAATGGCTGGAGGTTGGGATGGGGGGGCGGAATATTCACTATACACCCTTTTTCATCTGTGTAGAAGTATCACATGTTCAGAAATCAAATGGAAGGAAGGAGGAAGGGAAGGATGGAGATCAAGAGAGAGGGAGGGAGGGAGGAATTCTTGTTATTTCAAGAACACGTTTCCAGGCTTTTGCTCTTGCTATTTCCACTTTCGGATGACTTGCTCAACCTCACACCCACACCCATCCTTCCATATTTTACCAGGAAAACTCCTGTGGATGCTTCAGAACCCAACTCACCCGCCACTTCCTTTGTGACTATGTCACCCAAGAAGAGTTCCTCTGGGCTCCTAAGCACCTTGGTTGGAATGTATACTCCCTATAGGCATAGACAGGAGAGGCCTTGTTCTCTGTGGTAGTACCAGCCTTTACTACAGTCCTAAACACATAGTAGGAGCTTTATAAACATCTACTGAATGATTGATATACAAGCTGGGACTTCCCTATAGCTCAAATGGTAAAGAATCTGCCTGCAATACAGGAGACCAGGATTTGATCCCTAGGTCAGGAAGATCCTATGGAGAAGGGAATGGCAACCCACTCCAGTATTCTTACCTGGAGAATCCCATGGACAGAGGAGCCTGGTGGGCCACAGTCCGTGGGGTCACAAAGAGTCAGGCACAACTGAGCAACTAACAGACACACTGAATGAATGAGGAAACATAAAAACAGGCTACATAACATGCTAATAAGAGCACAAATGTTGGTGTCATGCGAACCTGACCAATAAGGGCTTTGTGACCTTGAAAATTATGGTTTCAGTGTGTCTGCCTTCTGATGCCCTCTTGCAATACCTACCATCTTACTTGGGTTTCTCTTACCTTGGACTATGCCAAAGCCTTTTGACTGTGTGGATCACAATAAACTGTGGAAAATTCTGAAAGAGATGGGAATACCAGACCACCTGACCTGCCTCTTGAGAAACCTATATGCAGGTCAGGAAGCAACAGTTAGAACTGGACATGGAACAACAGACTGGTTCCAAATAGGAAAAGGAGTACGTCAAGGCTGTATATTGTCTCCCTGCTTATTTAACTTATCTGCAGAGTACATCATGAGAAACGTTGGACTGGAAGAAGCACAAGCTGGAATCAAGATTGCTGGGAGAAATATCAATAACCTCAGATATGCAGA
>SJYX01008424.1:325857-361290 GCA_006410675.1 Oreotragus oreotragus | reverse complement strand
GAAACAGTGGAAACAGTGTCAGACTTTATTTTTCTGGGCTCCAAAATCACTGCAGATGGTGACTGCAGCCATGAAATTAAAAGACACTTACTCCTTGGAAGGAAAGTTATGACCAACCTAGACAGCATATTGAAAAGCAGAGACTACTTTGCCAACAAATGTCCGTCTAGTCAAGGCTATGGTTTTTCCAGTGGTCATGTATAAATGCGAGACTTGGACTGTGAAGAAGGCTGAGCACCAAAGAATTGATGCTTTTGAACTGTGGTGTTGGAGAAGACTCTTGAGAGTCCCTTGGACTGCAAGGAGATCCAACCAGTCCATTCTGAAGGAGATCAACCCTGGGATTTCTTTGAAAGGAATGATGCTAAAGCTGAAACTCCAGTACTTTGGCCACCTCATGTGAAGAGTTGACTCATTGGAAAAGACTTTGATACTGGGAGGCATTGGGGGCAGGAGGAGAAGGGGACGACTGAGGACGAGATGGCTGGATGGCATCACGGACTCAATGGACGTGAGTCTGAGTGAACTCCAGGAGATGGTGATGGACAGGGAGGCCTGGTGTGCTGCAATTCATGGGGTTGCAAAGAGTCGGACACGACTGAGCGACTGAACTGAACTGACCTTGAAAATGTGAACTAGCCTCTCTGAGTGCCGACTCCTCTCCCAAAGTGGTGTGGCAAAGATTCAGTAAGTTAAGTGTGCTGGTTGCTCAGTCATGTCCTACTCTTTGCGACCTCACGCACTGTAACCAGCCAGGCTCCTCTGTCCATGGGATTCTCTAGGCAAGAATACTGGAGGGGACTGTCATGCCCTCCTCCAGGGGATCTTCCTGACCCAGGGATTAAACCCAGGTCTCCCACACTGCAGGCAGATTCTTCACCATCTGAGCCACCAGGGAATGTGGATCAACAAGGTAACTCATGTACCATGAACACGCAATATTAGCTATATTATTGTGATCGTTTCTTTGCCATGTTTGTGGTCACACCATATGGCAATCGCCTGCTGCATTTCTGCCTCCAACTCCAGGCTGGAGGCTCTTGAGGGTAGAGACACTGTTTGCTCCGTCTCTGTCACATTTCTGCAGGACAAGCAAGCCCTAGGCTAGAAGCCAGCCAGCAAGCAGTTCTCTGAAGGGTTTGTTGACTGACTTTAAAAGGGAGCAAATGAGTAAGGAGCCTTCTTCCAGAGGGGAAGGGAGAAGCGAAGCAGATGAATAGGTGGGAGTCACTCTTGCTGATAAATGGCACCCCAGAAACACAAAGCACCCCAGAGCTGGAAGAGAACAGAACCCAGCAGTCAGCCCTGCAGCCATCCCCTAACAGAGATTTAAAATGGGTTGAGAGCTGGATCTGAGCACCCGCGTCCTTCAGGAGGAGCCCTGCTCAACCAGCCCCCACTCACTCACTTCCTTGTGCAGGGCGGTGCCTAGTTTCAGCCCTCCATTCACTGCCTCCTTGCTCTGCAGCCCTCTTCTGATGTGACTTCGCCCCCAGCACCACCTGCCCCAAACACGCCATGTGCAAATTTACTTACCCCACTTCCGCATCCATTGGGCACTGGTCAGGTCCCTGCCCTGACCTTTGATCTTTTACAAATAGCATGAGTAGCTCCTGTCTGTCAAGCTTGTATTCTGTACTTTGCAGGTGTGATCACTGAAGTGTCATTTCTCCCATTTTACGAAGGGGAAAACGAAGAATCATATATATAAGTTCGATGACCTCCTCACTATTGACAACGATTAAGAGGTCAAAGCCAGGACTTACGCATAGGTCTGCTTGATTCTGCAACAAGCGCTCCTCACTACACCCCAGGTCACTTTTCCTACAAGACCCACAGTAGAAGCTTCCTGAGTTTCACACCTAGTCCATCCTAATAGCTCTTTCACATTGCCTGTCCCAACCGAGAATGCAGCTTCTCTGGCGAGGCATCTTCTATGATCTTGAATGCCTTCCCATCTGGGGAGATCACTCCCTCACAGCCTCTTCCCCTCTAGTTTCCTCTCACTGGGCTGGTGAGCCAGCTGATGCTCCTTGGAACTTCCCAAACCTCCCATGTCCCAGAGTTCAGCCTGCCACTCACCTTCAGAGGGAAGCCTCAATCCCTTGTGCCTTGGGCACAGAGATAGGCATATAAAAAATGCTTAAGACAGCTGTCTCTGAGTATTTGCCTGGGCAACCAAACCCCCAAAGAAGGGTCCCTCTCCATGGCCCAGGCTGTGTCTGCTGCACACGACTATTCCTGCACATGACTGTGTTGATGTCATCACAGTGTACCTTGGGTAGCTGGGACAGCAGGCAGCTCTCTGGATAAAGAAGCATTCATCACTCTGCATGGGTAAAGCCAGCTCTCATCTACTCCACTCACTCTGTCTTTCGCCAAATATCCACTGCGAATATTCTGCGGTGGGTGCTGTCACTTGAGTCATGTCTGACTATTTGCAACCCCATGGACTGTAGCCCGCCAGTCTTCTCTGTCCAGGGGGGTTCTCCGGGCAAGAATACTGGAGCGTGTGGTCACACCTCCAGGCGATCTTCCTGATCCAGTGATCGAACCTGTGTTTCTTAAGTCTCCCGGGTGGGTTCTTTACCATTAGCACCACCTGGGAAGCCCCACTGGTCACTAAAAAATCAGACATAAATCACATAGTCCCCGACCTCAGAGAGATTCCCACAGAATCAGAGTCCTAGAAATGGAAACAGAGACAAAAATGCACCACACCGTGGAAAGGAGAACTGCTGATACTGTAATTAACAACACTTTGCATCTTTCTTAATGGCCGCCGCCTCGCCCTGCGGATTGTGCCTCCGGGATGGACTGTGTCCATCTTGTTGATTACCGTTTTCCCTCGCACAGAGCTGTGCTCAGCAGGAACGCAGTGCTGATCTGGTGAAGAAATGAACAAGCAAACGAATGAATAAAGGAAAGGATGGAATGAAGCGAAACAGAGTTTAAATTCATGGCTCATGTGCAGGTGGGGGTGGGAACCGGGGGGATCAGGATGCTGCAACCAGCAGAAGGCAAAGAAATACAGCAAAGACTGAACTGTCGGAGGAGCTACAAGTGTCTCTGTAACTACAGAAAGCCCTTCGGCGTTGTGCAAACGCACTTAATTAACTGAATTTTGAGCACAGTATTGAGTCTGAAATAGACGCAGTTGTGGCTCACACATGAGGAAGGGCAGGGGCTGTGGCTCACACATGAGGAAGGGGAGGGGCTGTGTCCACATCCATCAGGAGCAAACCCCCCCTCCCTATTCCCTCTCCTGCTGTCCAGCCTGGGTCCCCGGACGTGTGACATGACCTTGAACATCTGCTTCCCATGGGACGCAGACCACCGGTGCCTCCCAAGCAGAAAGGCATGTGCTAAAATTCACAGCACATTCTCCAATGACTGGGCTAGTGACGCGCCCTTTCCTGGGGCTGACAGGTCCCTGGGCTGCTCATCGACCAGTATGCCTACCCCCACGCACTGATTAGCCAGGGTGTGGTGACAGCCGACTGACATTAATTATCTGTGAGTTAGAGGCATCTGAGAGCACAAACAGAAAGCTGTCAGCAGAGCAAGGCAGCATCATGATGCGCCTAGGTTTTGCAGCTGGGACTGTGAGCAGGGACAGGGGCTTCCAGGTTCAAGGAGGGGTGGGAGAGGCCAGCAGCCCTTCCCAGCAGCCCCCAGTGCTGGTCCAGCAACAGCCTTTGGGTTAATTCAGGAAACAGTCAGGCACGCAGAGGACAAGCAATACATTACCCATCACCCTGCCCCAGTGCCCCATCCATCACCGCATCTGACAGTTTTGCCTCCTAAATAGTTTTCACATCTGTCCACCTCTCTGCATTCCAGTGATGCCGGCCCCATCTCTTAGCCCTGCAGTGTCCTCCTCTCGCATCCTTTCCTCTGCTCAAGCCCCCTCTGTGCATACAGCAGCCAGAGGGCACCTTCAAAGCCCAGGTCAGACCCTCCCACTGCTCTGATCAGAACACGCCCTCCACCCTACCCCTCGCCGGTCCACAAACACAGCGTGTGGCCCTGCCAGACCCTCCAGCTTCATTTCCACCCCCACCCTCTGCTCTCCCATCACAGTCACTTTCAATCGCTTTCCCAGCTGTGGCTCTTGCCATATGGCTTTGCACATGCTGTTCCTTCTGACTGAAATGCTCTTCCCTCCTCCCCTCCATGTTCAAGGTTCCTTAAATCTCACATCATGTGTCACTTTCCCCCACAGAGCTTCCCTCAACCCCAAACCACACCAAGTTCCTTTGTCTCACAAGGAAGTGATGCAATGTAGCAGCCAAAGGCAGGGAAACTGGTGTCAAACAGCTTAGATTCAAGTCCCAATCCATCTGTTGGCTGTGTGACACGGGGCAAGGTGCTTAACCTTTCTGAGCCTCAGTTTTCTCCTCTATATGATTGGAGATGGCAGTAATACCAATCCCACTGGGTTGTTTTGAGGAGTAAATGAGTTAGTAGAGGCAAAGGCTGTTGGAGCCTAGCCTGGCATGTGTGTGCTATAAAAGCATCAGCTGTGACTATTTATTCACTTCTTGTTTCTCTGTTTGTAACCATACCCTCCTGAATGAAACAATTTGATTAATTCTGTCCTCATGAATATGCTCTAGGCCAGGGTATCTCAATAATCTGCGTTATTGACATTTGAGGATGGATAACTCTGTGTTGGAGGGCCATCCTGTGTATTGTAGGATTTTTGAAGCATACGTAGCATCGACTCACTAGATACCCAGTAGCATTCTTCTAATTGTGACAACCAAAGCGTCTCCAGACTTTGTGCAATGTTGCCTGGGGAGAATCAACCTGGAGAAGCCCCCCGCTCTGGTCGCTGTGAGAGCAGGGAGTCTAGATGGTCTCCTTCACAAATTCCTCCTAGCACCTCACACTTGGCCCAAAGCAGGTGCTCACTCAATGTATACTGAACAAATCAATCAGTGTATAGATGAATGAATACATCCCCAGAGATATCTTGTAATACGAGGATCTCAAAGGGCAAGCTGGAAGGTCTGGAGACAAGTCCTGCCTTCTCTAGTCCTGGAGGTGGGGGACACCTACGGAAAATCGCTTCACTCCTCTGAACCTTGGTCATCTTCCCTGTGAAATGGGGCTGATGACAGTGATGGTGATTTTCCTCCCATCACACAAGGTGATAGTCGGCCTGTTCAAAAGTGATAGAAACACTTTGCTCCTATCACCGCAGGCTGCCTTGTCAGGCATCACCTGGGCTGTGACGGGCATGGGCGCGTAATATATGTTGTACATAAGAAAGATAATATATCCCTTCATCTCCCTTTTAATATTGCTGTAAATATGTCTTATGGGGGAGATAATCGAGATACAGAACGAGTAATGGGATGATGGCGCCAGACCGATAGAATCTCACCTGCCAAGAGGGCAGTTCCCTGTCATTGTTCCATTACGGATGGTGTCTCGGGTAGATTGTGGTGTCAAGTGTATTTTGAATTATGGCAAGCCCCGAGCACTTAATTACATTGTGTTTCTAATAAGGAGAAGAGCAGCTTAGTATCGGAAAAGCGCTGTGCCCCTGAGTTTTACCCATCCAGGTTGAAATTCTGGCTGTGATTGCTCCCTGCTGTGTGAGCTTGGGCACGTCACTTGCACTCTCTGGCCTCCAGGTGGCTTTTCTATTAATGGGAGCAGAGACGAGTGTCACAGCACAATATTTGTAAGAGACATTGGCTTAAAGAAAGGGCACGGCTGGGTGGGAAGATGAGAGGACGCCAGTAAATCCCAAGCATCTGTCAAATGTGCTAACGTAGAGGACTGACTGGTGGACACAGGAGGGGAAGGAGAGGGTG
Organism: Oreotragus oreotragus; assembly: GCA_006410675.1. Lineage (NCBI taxonomy): Eukaryota > Metazoa > Chordata > Mammalia > Artiodactyla > Bovidae > Oreotragus > Oreotragus oreotragus. Next base: position 355,462 of record SJYX01008424.1, on the reverse strand, counting down.
GGATTAATTGAGAGAGGAGCTTTGATACACATACACTCAGTCAGTTCAGTTCAGTTCAGTTCACTTGCTCAGTCATGTCCGACTCTTTGCGACCCCATGAATTGCAGCATGCCGGGCCTCCCTGTTCATTACCATCTCTCGGAGTTCATTCAGACTCACATCCATCGAGTCTGTGATGCCATCCAGCCATCTCATCCTCAGTCGTCCCTTTCTCCTCCTACCCCCAATCCCTCCCAGCATCAAAGTCTTTTCCAATGAGTCAACTCTTCGCATGAGGTGGCCAAAGTACTGGAGTTCAGCTTTAGCATCATTCCTTCCAAAGAAATCCCAGGGTTGATCTCCTTCAGAATGGACTGGTTGGATCTCCTTGCAGTCCAAGGGACTCTCAANAGTCTTTTCCAATGAGTCAACTCTTCGCATGAGGTGGCCAAAGTACTGGAGTTTCAGCTTTAGCATCATTCCTTCCAAAGAAATCCCAGGGCTGATCTCCTTCAGAATGGACTGGTTGGATCTCCTTGCAGTCCAAGGGTCTCTCAAGAGTCTTCTCCAACACCACAGTTCAAAAGCCTCAATTCTTCAGCGCTCAGCCTTCTTCACAGTCCAACTCTCACATCCATACATAACTACTGGAAAAACCATAGCTTTGACTAGACGGACCTTAGTCGGCAAAGTAATGTCTCTGCTTTTGAATATACTATCTAGGTTGGTCATAACTTTTCTTCCAAGAAGTAAGCGTCTTTTAATTTCATGGCTGCAGTCACCATCTGCAGTGATTTTGGAGCCCAGAAAAATAAAGTCTGACACTGTTTCCACTGTTTCCCCATCTATTTCCCTTCACTTCCCTCAATTCAATAAGGGGCAAATAATTTTATAAAACTAAGTGATGGGTGGGTAGCATATGGGCTTCTGGAGAATTTTGGATTAGTCCTGAGAGAAACTGAGCAAGCTTGCCAAGCAAGGAATCCTGAAAGAATTAGCCTAAAATTGAAAGCTCGTGGACGTGGGTGAGCTAGTCACAGTTGGTGCAAATTGCCCATGGCTACAGACAATGTCCAGCAGTAGGCTATTCCATTGTGGGGACAGATTTGGGTCCCTCTAGAGGAGGTCATGCCCTATTTCCCCCTGTGAAGAGAAACTACACCTGCGAATATGTCATCTTCTGAGACAAAAGGGATTCTGAAGACACCATTGAGATGGTGACCAGTTAACCTGAAAATAGTAGATTTTCCTGAATTATGTGGATGGGCTGAATGGAGCCACACAAACCCATAAAGTCAAGACAGAAAATAGTCAAGACAGAAAATAAAGTCAGAGAAATTTGAAGTAGGAGACAGATTAGGCACTGATTTCAGGATGGTGGAGACCACAGACCAAAGGATGCAGGAATCTCCAGAAGCTATAGATGAGCCCAGTGGACCCGAGTCCACATCCATACAGACAGAAACACTGCCAATGGCCTGGGCCCGGGAACAGATTCTTCTCTAGAAACCCCAGGCTCCTGGCCAACACTGAGACTCTGTGTCCATGAGACCCTGAGCAGAGACTCTGCCTCTTCACCATGGACTGTGGACACACAGAAACGATAGGATTATCAAGAAGAGATGTGGTTCTGCATGTCTCTGCTTGGGCTGACTTGTTATAGCAGCAACAGACAACTGATACTTGCCTTTTGTGGAAATTTGTGGCTATTACATATGGTGGAGTTTTTAGGGGCAGGTCCAGTAGCATCCAGAGGTTGCAAAGAGTCAGACATGACAGAGTGACTTTCGCTTTCCCATATTGGGCTTCCCTTGGGGATCAGCTGGTAAAGAATCTACCTGCAATGTGGGAGACCTCGGTTTGATCCTTGGGTTGGGAAGATCCCCTGGAGAGGGGAAAGGCTACCCATTCTAGTATTCTGGCCTGGAGCATTCCATGAACTGTAGAGTCCATGGGGGTGCAAAGAGTCAGACATGACTGAGCAACTTTCACTTTCTTTTCCCAGCGAATAAGCAGGTTCAGATAAACTGAAAGTGCAGCTGAGTGAGGTAAGGATACCCAGCCTGTTGCTTGGATTGCGTAGCGAAGAAAGATAAGGTCATCTGGGAAGGTGGAGGACCTGGACATCCCAGGATGGCTGGCACCTGTTTTAGTGGAATTCAGGTCATCTTTCTGGTTTAATTAGCCCACTCTCTTAAGCCAACTGACACCTGTAAATCTTCACTGACTCCATGTCACCAAATCCTGTTTTTATTATTTATTCAAATACTGAAGGTTTTTCAATATTTGCTTTTAAACTATCTCAGAGACAGTATCAGAGAAGGATGAGAGGCAACTCACTTCAGTACTGTTACCTGGAAAATCCCATGGATGGAGGAGCCTGGTGGGCTGCAGTCCATGGGGTGGTCAAGAGTTGGACACGACTGAGTGACTTCACTTTCACTTTTCACTTTCATGCACTGGAGAAGAAACTGGCAACCCACTCCAGTGTTCTTGCCTGGAGAGTCCCAGGGATGGGGGAGCCTGGTGGGCTGCCGTCTATGGGGTCGCACAGAGCTGGACACGACTGAAGCGACTTAGCCACAGCAGCAGCAACAGCAGCAGCAGGGACAGTATACTCACCATTTCCTGTGTTGACCTTCTCCTGGCCAAGGCAGCTGTGGCAGATAGAACTTGTTTCTGATTCTTTACTCTTCTCTAAGGCACTGTGGGTTGACATGATTGCCTTGGTCCATGACAGCAGAATGCATTTCAGGCTTGGCCATGTGACTGGATTTGGCCCTTGGGATTGGCAGGTTTCTGGAAAAGGGAATGGCAACCCACTCCATGCCAACCCACTTGTCTGGAAAATCCTGTGGACAGAGGAGCCTGGCAGGCTACAGTCCACGGGGTCAGAGTCAGACATGACTGAGACCAACACACACACACACTGGTGGATTTAACTGTACAAGTGGAAGCTTGAAATGTGTCTCCACGGCTGGCTGCCTTCTCAAACTTCTGCATTTGCAGCGAGAAGGAAATCTTTGAGCTGCCATAGCCAACCCCTCTAAATATGGAGTCCGGGGTCAGACTTGTAAAGAGAGCTACCCCAACTAACTGTTGGATGAGTGAACAAGGAATAATTCTTGGAAGTACATGCTGCTGAAATTTGCTTGCTTCCTAGCAAAGCTTTCCAATCCACTGGAAACACTTTAAGTGCCTTCCTTCATGTTTGTTCTTGCTTGTGACATCCTCACCCTCCTGTGTGGTCTGAATGTTTGTGCCCCCAAACTCACATGATGAAATCCCAATCCCAGTGGGACGGTATTGAAGCTTGTGCTTCTGGAAGGTGATCAGGTCACAAGGAGAAGCCCCTGTGAATGAAATGAGTGCTCTAATAAAGAAGACTTGGAGCAAAAAGGGGCTCATCCATGAGCCAGGAAGCAGGCTCTCACCAATGAGAGCACCTTATCTTAGAGTTCCCAGCCTCCACAACTATGAGGCTGTTGATGAGCAATCCAGGTTACAGCATTTTGTTTTAGCAGCCCCAACAGACTGACGCCTCTTCTGTGCACAGGAGACTTTTCAGCTGGAAAAATCTTACCATCCTTCATGTACAGATCACAACTCTTATCACCCTCCTGAAAGCCATTTTATCACCAGAAGCCAGAGAAAATACCTTTGACTGCATATGTTGTTTCTCCAATAAAATGAATCCTTATGCATTATCTCATTTGACCATGGACTGATTTTACGTGGATAAGCGGATAGATAACATTAGCTCCACTTTGTAAATAATGAGAAAATTAGCGCTCACAGAAGTTGAGTCACTAAATCTTATTGGTGTAACCAATGAGGGGCACAGAGAGAGATTCAGTCCAGAACCGGAGCCTTCGTTCTGTGCTCTCCCACATGTTTTGGAGTCTGAGCCAAATCTCGAATTCCTGAAAGGCTTGGTCTAAACAAACTCATTTCTCCTCATGTTCAGCATGGGGCTCTGCCCAGGACAGCTGTTGATTAGGTGTTCATTTACTGAAGTAACATGAAAGAAAGTGAATTTAATTAGATGCAAATAGCTCTACAGAGGATTTTTATCACCTCTACCCAACATGGGTCTAGGACTGGGTTGCCCGACCCTTGCCTGTGCAGACTGGACCTTGATTCTCTCCTTCCTGATGGAACTGCTCCCAACCTTCCCCCCAAAAAGGTTTGCTTTGGATTTTCACAAAGTTGTGTTATTCCCAACAGTGAGGGGCCCGAGGTTTGGTGACTTCTGTCTACCTGCCTCCACACTCTGTGAACTACACAGATCCATTGTAATCAACGCAGTCTTGTGAATTCCTCTCTGAGTAACACGTACTCATGATCACCCAGTGACTGTTACCTATTAGCAGAAAGGCTAACCAGCTGACTGACTGACTGACTCCTGAATTCCGGGGCCACAAGGACCTCTCCCTGTGACTGGTGGAGCAATGATAGAAAAGAAACTGAGAGACACCTGAGCCAGCACTGAATGTTGGTGCTCAATGAGCACAAACGCTCATTGATGTCATGCCTATTCATGCCCCTAAAGTGTTTTGTTTTGTCCTTGCTGCTACTGCTACTGCTAAGTCACTTCAGTCGTGTCTGACTCTGTGTGACCCCATAGACGGCAGCCCACCAGGCTCCCCCATCCCTGGGATTCTCCAGGCAAGAATACTGGAGTGGGTTGCCATTTCCTTCTCCAGTGCAAGAAAGAGAAAAGTGAAGGTGAAGTCGCTCAGTCTGTCTGACTGTTAGCGACCCCATGGACTGCAGCCCACCAGGCTACTCCGTCCATTGGATTTTCCAGGCAAGAGTACTGGGGTGGGGTGCCATTGTTTTGTCCTTAGTTTCTTTTAATTTATTACTTTATTAAAATGTAGCTCATATACTGTAAAATTCACCCATTTGAAGCATACAGTTCAGTGATAGTATATTCAGAGTTTTTCAATCATTACCCCTATCTAATTCCAAAACATTGTCATCACTACTCCTCCGTAAGAAACCACTTTATCTGTGAATTGTTTGTCTCTGTTCTCACCTCCTTGTTGTCCCAGGCAGCTGTTACTCTACCTCTGTCTTTAGGATTTGCCTATTCCGGACACTAAATGCAAGTGGAACTGTACTACATGTGACTTTTGTCCAGTTTTTCTCATTCAGTATAATGTTTTCAAAGTTCATCACATTGTAACATGTGTCAATATTTCATTCCTTCTTATTACTGAAAACACATCCCATTGTATGGAGAAGCCACATTCTCTTTATCCATCCATTAGTGGGTGGACATTTATAGGCCCCTATAAATAATGCTACTGTGAATATCTGTGTACTGCTGCTGCTAAGTCGCTTCAGTCGTGTCCGACTCTGTGCAACCCCATAGACGGCAGCCCACTAGGCTCCATTGTTCCTAGGATTCTCCAGGCAAGAACACTGGAGTGGGTTGCCATTTCCCTCTCCAATGCATGAAAGTGAAAAGTGAAAGTGAAGTCACTCAGTCGTGCCCGACTCTTAGCGACCCCAGGGACTGCAGCCTACCAGGCTCCTCTGTCCATGGGATTTTCCAGGCAAGAGTACTGGAGTGGGGTGCCATTGCCTTCCCCGATCTGTGTACAAGATTTGTATAAATGTATGTCTTCATTTCTCTTGGGTAGATACATAGGAGTGGGATTGCTGGGTCACATGTTAACTGTTTAATATTTTGAGAAACTGCCAAACTGCTTTTCAAAGTAGCTGCACTTTTCTAAAATTCTACATTTCCACCAGCAATGTATGAGGGTCCTCAGTCACTTTTTTCTTCAGTTTTGCTGAATTCTTTTGGCAATCAAATGTTTTAATTGTTGAGTATTCAGCTGATAAATGATTGGATTTGTTCATTTACCTCTGTTCTGTTCCGACGTGGAATGCAGTTATCTTAGGCTTGTGAAATGATTCATATGACAGGTGGGATATGGAGTCTGATTGCAAGAAGACTTATTTAGCGGTTTCTTCTCCTGGAAAAAAAATCCAAGAAAAGAGTGAGAGTCATTCTTGTGGGTCTTTTGAGGTTCTGGATACTACATTTGAAACCCGATTAAACTGCCCTTGTTAATTACAGAATCACTTCCCTAAGGACACAGAGGGAGGGACACTGCACCCAAGCCTCACACCTGCACCATCATGACATCACTGGCATCAGAAAAGTAGGAAAGGACAGTGGGACCAAATTGCAGGGTATGAAAAGAAAACCTCCCAGGGATTCCACAATAGGACCCCTTGGTGGCAAATATCTTAGTATAAATATGATTTAAAAGACCATCAGCTATAAATCACATTTTAAGATAATCCCCCCCCTACATTCTTAACTTTCAGGGTTTCAGTTTCAAGAGGAAGTGAATACATTTTATACTGCAGGAGAAATTTGACAGTGGTGTCAAATTTGTATTAGTTCAGAGGGATGAAACTTAGCCATTGATTGTAAAAAATAAAAGAGAGAGATATGTGTATAATAGGGGCTTTTTTTTTTTTTTTAACTGAAAAGAAGTCATCTCAAGGAATAAAAGAGGCAGATATGCAAATGTCCTTGAGATGGGTCTATAGGACCTGATAGGTTACTCCATTGGATTCATGAAATCCAAACTGGTAAGAAACCTAAACAGGTGGTCATCCAGTTCAATTTCCCCTGGAAACATTCTTAAGGGTGTAACAACATTCGAAAAGCACATCAGGATCCATCAGGATCAAAGGTTTTCGTCAATGAGAAACGTTAGAATGCTCGCTCTCCATGTATCTGTTAGCAACACTGCTCCTGCCTTCCATCTTCTCGTTCCTACTGACTGTCTTGCCTTTCCCCCCACCTGTTTCCCTCTTTAACTCATCTTTCCATGCTGTGCTTCCTGGGATACCATTTAACTGAACTGATGTTGGTAAACAGCATTGAATTCCTTCACACTGGCAAGGATTTTCTTGCAAAAGAGTTCTTTCCGAAATGGCTGACTCTGTTTCTCACTTAATAGAAAGCATTTGCTTCTTCTGTTTTCCTTGTGGGCACCCAGAATGCAAAAAGGAACAAGTTCTGCTGAATTTGCCTGCCACTGGAGGCATTCTTTCCTCTTCCTCGTGGATGGCCCACAGCACTTTCGGTGCCATTAAAGAGAGAGCTGCAGCTCACAAAGGAAGCAGGATTTTTTTTCAGGAGCATGGAGAAGGACCTTGCTCATCGCTCTCTCCAGCCCAGCACTGCCCTGGAAGGTCCTTCTCCCCTTGAAGGAGACAGGAAGGTAACATTTGATATAATACTTTCTTAAAAATCCTGAGTGAAGAAACGAGTCTTGAGAGAAAGTTCCCAGATATGGATTACCTATAAAAAGAATAAAAGGGATGAACATGGAAGATTTTTCATCACTGTAAACAAATAATTTGTGATCGCTCTGCACTCGAACCACAAATAAGACCAGGAATTAGAAGTGCCCCTAGCTGGCCGGTATATACATATATCATTGGTCTGGGGTAATGAAGATTACCTGATAAAGATCACAATATGACAGGTTTCCTTTTGCATTGCCCGCTGAACAGCCAGAAACGGTTTTCTGCGGCCGGCCAGCTATTGATCCAGCTCTTTCTTGTCAGTGATGCAGTTAATGGGAATTCCACAGGCAAATAAAAGCTACATTTTGTCTTCATTTTCATCTGAAATATGAGCTGGTCCTTTGTACTCTAGACAGTCATTTATTACTCATTTTCCTTTATTGATGTTTATGAGCTGAAGCATAAAATGATTCTCAAATGTAGTTTAATTGAGGCAGCAGTTGACACGGTAACCGTGATTACCGATGCGCCGTTGGAGGCATGAAGTCCATGAATCAAGGTTTGCTTTTCATTGGTCTTGGAGGCAGCGCAGGGGCGAGAATATCCTTAAAAAGCAACTGGGCTGGAGCTGCAGAAATATGTCGATTTATCTTCATAGGTGGCTGAGGGGGGGAAAGCCAGCGCCCCATCCTTAGCAGCAGCCCCCAAGGTTTTCTCATACTTGACATTCAAGGGCTGGCTGTCTTTCCTAGCAGAGGGGAAACTTCTCCTAAACCATTTTATCATTTTAAAAAGTGTTTGAGCAGATTCTTCTTTTGAAAATATTGAAGCTCAATGATTAGCCCTCTGAAGCGTCGGTGGGGGTGCAGCGGGACACGCCATCTACAGCCACACACGACACTGGGCAGCCCAGTTAGTCAATTCATTCGTAAAATGGTAAGAACAATCAATACCACGGAGAAGTATTTTTTTATATGCAGTTATTAACTCATAAGCTACAGTATATCTCATCTCATTTCGATAACAGCTGAGGTCTCCATCTCCCCCTGGAGACCCCTGCAGGTCCCATTATGAGAATCATAAATAATATGTGCTAATGAGATATGAATTGATTATGTTGGAAAAGCTGACATTTTCATCCATCATTCTAAATGATGTTTAACAATGGATTACCAGCCAGTAATTCCTCTGATATGAGATTAAATAAAATAGCCGGCTGTTTCAGCAGACTAGCTCAAGGAGATGGCAATAAATCTGCTCAATTACTGTATTACCAATCCGTTTTTCACTGCTAAGGATATTATTATTTCATTTAGACTTGTTCATGCATCATAGATTATTTTATTTCGGGCAGTCAATGGCAGGAACCGCAGCGTTCTCTCCACTGAGCAGTGGAGCGGTGGTCTTGGCCGAGTGCAGTAACTGCCCCTCTGTGCACCCCAAATGCCCCCCAGGAGAGGCTGCCCTGCCACCCCCCTGGGGCAGAGCCTCCGCATGCAAGCCGCATTTCAGAGAGACGCATTTTGCTTTCAACCTAATTTTCTTTACTTATCTGAAAAGTCTCAACCAAAGGATACCGCCTCAGAAACCGATCGATCGAAACGAGATTATTAGATCCTCTAAGATGATTTGGTCTTCATCTCAGTCCTGTAGTAGATTGAGAATTAGATCACAGAGACCATTCTTTGGCCTCACAAATTAGATTCCCAGCCCCTGCAATACAAAGGTGGCCTTTCTCCCTCGTGCCAAACACACAGACGACTTATACACTTTATTGATGCAAAAATGGGATAGGCGGGAAGAATCCCATGGCACCCCTGGCATCGCTCGTCATCTCGACAAATCTGAATAAAGTTTGGAGCCTGAGCCCCATGACTGTCTGTATAGAAAAATACCAGTGGGATGGGTGGCCTTGTGAACCCTTGGCTTCCTTCTCATAATCACCTCTGTGTCAGTCGACTTGAAGAGAGGATGGGCAGGGGGTTCAAGGCCCAACCCTTGTGCCAGGCAGTTCACATGGAAGAGAGAGGCCAAGGGTGTCCACATGGGCTCCACAGACACCTCCACGCACACCTCGGCCCCGCAGATGGCCAGCAGCAGAGGGCCCTGCGTGGCCTGCGGCTCTTCCCGTGAGCACAGATCTGCAGGTGCTCACACCTCTTGCCTCCAGGAATTTCGAATGACATAGAGGCATGAGGTGGGCCGCCAAGGCACACACAGCCAGCCCAGAAAAGCCAGGGAATTTATGGCACAGGTGACAAAGCTCTGATGGCAGTGGGTCAGATTCTTCTCTCTTCTTACCCCTTCTGAAGAGGACACACCACCTCCATCTCTCCAGGAGACGGCACAGCAAAGCAGCGTAAGTAGTGACCGCACCCAGCATGGAGCAGCTGGATGAAGAGCTCTCCCGTCAGCTTTCCTCTTTCCTGGTCTTATTGCCACCATCCCTTCCTCCTCTCCCCCAGGACTGCAACCCTGAGGAAGTTGCAGAGGAGGCCTTTGATGTGGTTTCTGGGGAACACAGACAAAAACAGAGCGTGACACTGAAAAGCAGAGCCCAGAGCACCCAGCTCTGACCCTCACCCAGCAGGGATGAACCTGTGGTGGTGGTAAGCGCCTTCCACAGCAGCACTGTAGGACCGTTTTCTAAGGGTGCTCCCATGGCAAGGCAGGATAAAACACCAGGAGTGGGGTGCTTGGCCATGTGGTAGCTGTGGTGGTGGTAAGCGCCTTCCACAGCAGCGCTGTAGGACTGTTTCTAAGGGTGCTCCCACGGCAAGGCAGGATAAAATACCAGAAGGAAGGTGTTTGGCCATGAGGTAGCTGTGGTTCTTGCATAGGGTGGGTTGCTGATAATTCCTGGATCAAGGACTGTGGAATGGATGGCCTTTGGATGTCTCAGCAAATGGAAATGAGAGGCTCAAAGAGCCCAATGACACTCAGACTCTTCGGAAGCCAGAGGCTTCCATGGTGGTGTTCCAGAAAGCTCATCTCCAGCCTAGAGCTATCTCCCTTTCCCACGGACTCCAGGGTGGCCTCACCTGTGAAGGTGTCTCACAGAAGAGCCTTGTTCTCCTCCAGCTCTGCCAGTTTGCTCAGCCACAGCCTCCAGACCCACAGGGAGGAGGTCGTAACTCAGCACCGTCTGTGTGAGGAAGCCCTGCCCCAGCTCCAGGGGGAAGAACTCAGGTGCTGAAGGACTGAGCCTACAAACCAGATGCTCCTGCGTGGCACCAAGTTGGTCCTGGCACTGGTGGAATGGGATGTTTTAGTTTTAATTTATGTTGAGCAACAATGAGTCATCTCTAGTATCAATAACAATAAGAATTACATTATCATTATATATCTGTTATTAAAATAATCAGGAATTCCAATAAACATAACCCTATGAACATCAATCAGCCTGAGAGACACATTGGTGAATGAAATGCATAGAGTGTAGCTTGTCTTAGAAGGATGAAAAAGAGCCTTTGTCCTAGAGGAAAATCTTGCAATCAAGTCCCAAGGTATTTCTTGAAGTCTATAAAAAATAGACAATCATTCTAATCTTCTGGTATAATACAAGGAGAGAACTGGCATAATCTAGGGACCTCGTTTTCCTTCTAGAGTCTAATGTACTAGAGAATAAGTGATAAGACACGATTACTAACAGAAAATTCTACTCAAAGGCAGTCTATTAGTTTGCAATCAAGTCCCAAGGTATTTCTTGAAGTCTATAAAAAATAGACAATCATTTTAATCTTCTGGTATAATACAAGGAGAGAACTGGCATAATCTAGGGACCTCGTTTTCCTTCTAGAGTCTAATGTACTAGAGAATAAGTGATAAGACACGATTACTAACAGAAAATTCTACTCGAAGGCAGTCTATTAGCTCTGGCAAGTGGATTCATTGTAGGCAATGAAGAGAAAGGAGAGGAAAACTTTGTAGCTGTTGTCTAGTGAAAGGAACGTGGAAAAGAGATTTTTACCAAAACTGGAGACCTGAATCCAGAGCATCCTGAGAGTTCGCACTGTTGTCGTGAGCTAATGGGTGGCAGAACTGAGTTCCACAAACTTAATAAGTGTTATTGTCATGCTGATGATGACCATGAGCTAAGTGCCATCATTGTAGCAAGTAGCAAGGAAATCTAGCATGCTGTAAGGTACTAACTCAAGGATGTGTTTCACAGGAGTCAGTGAAGAAAAGGCCATGATTTTCATATCAGCTTTCCCCCCAGAGATATCTGCATTAATTAAAGACCAAATGGTCACCTTCATAAATGAATGGATGGTGGTTTATTTCTTTTTAAGCCCACAAAACACCCCATACAATATACATTTCTAAAAAATATACTGGACAATGTTGAGACAAAAATTACATAAACTTTATGGTAAAAGTTATCATTTGTACAAATACAGATGTTCAACATAAATCCAATTGTATCATTTTATATTGCCATAGTACTTAAAGAGATCCAGTCTTTCAAATGATGGAATAATATGATAATAATCACAATTAAATCAATGGAAAATTTTACTGAATTTTACACTATAAAGTAGTCACTGTTACTACCCTGATTTTAAAGGTGGGAGCCCCTGAGGATAAGAGAGCTTCAGTAATTTAAGATCACACAGGCACTAGGTAGTGGAGATAAAGTTGAAATTCATGTGTTTCTGGTTCAAAAGTCAGCTGTTAACAAGTAGTGTTTATAAGCTGTTAGGTTTGGGAAATCTCTGTTTCCACTCAGTCTTAGCCTCTGACTTTATCTTAATTCACCCCAAAATCAAATAGTTCAAGTCAAAGCAAACCACAGAGAGTTCATTTACATCTGTGTGCAAATTGATTGTAGGAATCAATGCAGCCAAAGGGATTGAACACTTACTGTATATCACATACTCNCATTTCTAAAAAATATACTGGACAATGTTGAGACAAAAATTACATAAACTTTATGGTAAAAGTTATCATTTGTACAAATACAGATGTTCAACATAAATCTAATTGTATCATTTTATATTGCCATAGTACTTAAAGAGATCCAGTCTTTCAAATGATGGAATAATATGATAATAATCACAATTAAATCAATGGAAAATTTTACTGAATTTTACACTATAAAGTAGTCACTGTTACTACCCTGATTTTAAAGGTGGGAGCCCCTGAGGATAAGAGAGCTTCAGTAATTTAAGATCACACAGGCACTAGGTAGTGGAGATAAAGTTGAAATTCATGTGTTTCTGGTTCAAAAGTCAGCTGTTAACAAGTAGTGTTTATAAGCTGTTAGGTTTGGGAAATCTCTGTTTCCACTCAGTCTTAGCCTCTGACTTTATCTTAATTCACCCCAAAATCAAATAGTTCAAGTCAAAGCAAACCACAGAGAGTTCATTTACATCTGTGTGCAAATTGATTGTAGGAATCAATGCAGCCAAAGGGATTGAACACTTACTGTATATCACATACTCTCCTAGGTGCAAAGGGAAGGAGTGGTGAGGCGAGGTGCCCAGTCCTGAGAAGGTCAGACGGGAGGACACTTCTGGGAAGGGACCATCATGGCAGGATTCCAGGGAGCTGACGGCTAGAGGAGCACAGCTGCCATCCCATCCTGTGATGGGTGCTGTCTTTCTTGCCTCAGGTCCCTGCGACCAGCAAGGTGCAGGAGGAGAGAGCGGTGAGGAGGACCGTTGTAGATAAGAGGGAAATGATGCACATTCCAGAAAGTGAAAGCATTTGTATGTAGAGCAGACGCAGGGGTCAGTGTCATTCCTTTTGCACTGTTTAGGTGATCCTTGTGGAGCAGAGAGAAAATAAATACTAAATATATTCTCTGGATTTTATAGTCTCTTTTGAGTTACTTCTGTATTAAATGTAGATTTAGGTCAAGGTTCACATTTTTGCCTATGGCCATCAAGTTGCTCTACCACCATTTATTTAAAGGCTATCCTCTTTCCTTCAAATCACTTTTTGATCTTTGTCAAGAATCAGTTGGGCATGTTTGCACTATATATATACAGTTTTTCTATCAAGAAGATACTGCCTTACAAGGTGAGTTGGAAAATCTCCTTCCATTCTGTTTTTGGTAGATTGCATAAAATTGCTCCTAATTCTTTATTGAGTAAAGATCTCCAGTGTAACCATATGGACATGGAGTTCCTTTTCAAAAGGCTTTTAGTTACATTTAGAAAGGCTTCCCTGGTGGCTCAGATGGTAAAGGATCTGTCTGCAATGAAAGAGACCTGAGTTCAACCCCTAGGTTGGGAATTCCCTGGAGTACGAAATGGCAGCCCTCTTCAGTATTCTTGCCTGGAGAATCCCATGGACAGAGGAGCCTGGTGGGCTACAGTCCCTGGGGTCACAAAGAGCTGGACATGGCTGAGCGACTGATGCTTGCTTGGTTAGACGTCTCTTCTGGTCCATAGTTCTTTCTGAGCGGGGCTTGGCAATCTATAGTTGAGGAAGAATTGATCATTTTCTTCTATGGTGTTGCATTTATGAGCATAAGATTGTTCATAGTAATCCTGTGATAGCCTTTTATTGTTGGCAGGATCTGTGGCGATTATCTTTTACTTCATTCCAGTATCAATAATTTGTATCTTTTCTCTTTTTATTGTTGTCAGCCTTCCTAAAGATCCTAAATATCTTCACTGATATTTTATTTTTATAAAGGAACCAGCTTTTTGTTTTAATTGACTCTCTATTATTTCTGTTTTTAATTTTATTAATTTTTTTAATCTTTCTCATATCTTGTGATGCTCTGTGATTCTGCACTTTGCCATCTCACTACCCTATTTAGACCATTTACTGAGCTTCAGTTTTGATCAATGTATTTTTCAATTCCATAATTTCCTATGGGTCCTCTTTCAAATTATATTTATTAATATTTGCCATAATTTTTTAACTTGTTAATATGATTGAAGATAGTTGTAATTATGTGTATAACAATTTTACGATGACTGTTTAAATTATTGTTGGATGATGCCAGCATATGACTCACCTCAATGTTGGGCTCATTTGATTTTCTTGTCCCATTTGAGCTGCACTTCTCCTGTTTGTTTGTGTCACTAGTCATTTTTCAATATGTTAAATATTTTAGATATATTCGGAGACTTCTGTTTCTATTTAAGTCTTCCATCTTCCAGTACTCTATTTGGGCCCTGGATTATTTCTGTGATCTGCAGTTCCAGTGGGAGTTTAGGATTATTTTCAGAGCCCTTTCGGTGTTATTCGGGGCAGCTTCATTCTCCTGGTGGCTCTGAAGCTCCAGAAACCCTGCCAGTGCAGCCTGGATGTTGGTTCCAATGGGTCTGAGAGTACACCAGCCCTGGGTGGCTCTCTGTCACTGGGTGGAGGACTGTCCTGGGCCAGTTCCAGCAGATGAAGCCCCTGTCACCCGGGGGTGAGGGCTGGGTCTCCCCTGGACTCTGCCAACGCTGGACCTGGGGGTTTGGGCAGCTCTGGGTCCCAGGCTGGGCTCCGCTAACTCTGCTGCTGATCCCGCGTGACGGAAGGGCGGGGTGGAGGAGGCTTGCCGTGTCATCGCTGCCTGGGTGGGCATCAGACTTCTGCCGGGCTGACCCTTCCTCTGCCCTGGGCTAGAGAGAGCAGGCCTTTCCTGGTTTTGCTGTGTGCTGGATTTCTGTATCAGCTCGTGGCTCTCAATTGGAGGCCTTTCCGACACACTCGAGAAAACAGCAACATTCAGGAATGTTCCTTCTCTGTCCATTCTCAAGTCTTGAGGCCTCTGCCAGTCGATCTTCTCCCTCCTTGTAGGGTTTTCTGATGATTTATTCCAAAGGGACTCATAGTATTTAGAGGAGGGTAAGTCTGTGCCCTCTTGTCTCAGAACTTAGACAGTTCTCACCTTAAAAGTTTAGAACGCTCTTCCGTCATCCTGAGATTCTGTTCTGTTTTGTGTTTTGTATCAGAAGTTAACAAGCCTTTAGCACCTTGTAAAGGGCCCAGCTTCAGAGAGGAGGGTGAGCTCAGAATGCTCGCGCTCTCTGCCCTCTGCTGGAGTGTGCAAGGTGGGCGAACCCAAGGCAAGGACAGCAGCCCAGCTCCACTGGCTGGCCCATGTCCAAGCCAACTAGAGAAGCCAAAATTGCAGCATGGAGACCCCAGAGCAGAGGCTAGGGCTTGGGGGAGTCGAATGTCCACCAGAGCTTGCACTCTCCTCTGACACAGGGGTGCAGCTCTCTTTCATAGGAAACTTAACAATCTTGTCATATTATGTTAGTTAAAAGTAACTGCCTTTTAGAGTCCCAAGGGCAACCGATTAAAAAATAACGATATGAAGTAATAAAGCTGAAACCACCATGAAATTGTCACGGCTGGATGCCAAAAATCAACATGTGCCACTGAATAAAAGTTAATCAGTGGCAGAGTTATTGGGATCAAAACAAAGCCAATAGTTCTGCAGTGAGCCTAACTGATCATGACGCCGATAAAAAATATTTAGGTGATGGGATCATTTAGCACTTGCTTTGATTAGTCTGACAGCTCTCACAACTGCTATTTCATTTTCCAGAGATTTTTTCAAGGTAAGTTAGGCTTCACCATGTTATTTTTTGATGCTTTCAAACTGTGGTGTTGGAAAAGACTCTTGAGAGTCCCTTGGACTACAAGGAGATCAAGCCAGTTAATCCTAAAGGAAATCAGTCCTGAATATTCATCAGAAGGACTGATGCTGAAGCTGAAGCTTCAGTACTTTGACCACCTGATGCGAAGAGCTGACTCACTGGAAAAGACCCTGATGCTGGGAAAGATTGAAGGCAGGAGGAGAAGGGAATCGACAGAGGATGAGATGGTTGGATGGCATCAAAGACTCAATGAACATGAATTTGAGCAAACTCCAGGAGATAGTGAAAAACAGGGAAGTCTGTCATGCTGCACTCAATGGGGTTGCAAACAGTCAGACAACGACTGAGGGACTGAACAATAAAAATGCTATTTTTATCTTATGTTGATAACCACACAAGTTGCCCCAAGACCAGTGGGCTGGTGATTACCTGATGGATGGGACAAGTGGTACCCAGGGCAACAAGGTTCAAATTCCTTGTTAGCTTCTCTGGAGGTCACGACACGGCACCATGCGTGTTTAGGGGTCAGTGTGATGGCCGTGTTGCTGGAAAACTGTGGGTTTTAGCCTGAAATCTATGAGGACTTATCCAAGTATACTGACTTTCTTTAAAATAAAAAAGTCGTTCTTGAAAGTAGAAACAGAGGACATCTAGACTCCAGTCACCCAAAGAGCTAAAGGGAAGAAAAATAAAGTCCAAGTTTAGAGCCCCTGAAGCCACATTTATTAGCAGCTAATATTAATGCAAGATTAAATATTGGTTTGGCAGATTTGAGACTATGGAAAATTTCAAGAATACTGGATATTCGAAAAGACTAGCTGATCTCTCTGAGTCCCAAACCTGAATGAATAAAGTTTCTTTTTCATGTTGACATGTGACTGCAGAACATACTAACTATTCAGGCTGCCAGATTTCATGGGCTATTCCAAGCAGAGGAGTATGTGGGCAGCAGGGAGCCAGGGAGAAGGGGCTTAAGTCACCTCTAAACAAAAATAAGAAGTAAAAACTAAGTGACAAGCATGTGGGTGAGAGTTTCTCCAAGAATTATTTCTCCCATGAATTTTATTGAACTAAAAGGAAACGTTTAGGTACATTTCATATTCGGACTTTTTCACCTTGTAGTCTTGTGTTCAGTTTCCCAAAGTTTTGAGAGTCATCCAATACTTATGAACATTTCTATATCCTCAAATTTGGCAAACCAATATTCACCTTTTATCTTAGATTTTGAAAATAATAGTTTGCCCCCAGTTCAAGTGGTCTTTAGAGTTGCGTGATGAAGTCTGCGTGAACCTTTCGGTTCAATACAGATCAGCATCTCAAATGCCTCTCTAGAGACTGCGGCTTTGAGAAAGCTATGGTTCTGAAAATTTGGACTTCACACAACACATGATTTTCTCTGCAAAACTACGAGGACTATTAAAACTGAAAAAAAGAAAACAGCCTCAAAATTTGCATTGCACTTGGTAAGCCAGTGTTCTTCAGCACACCTAGATAATTGAATAGGTGTCTGCCACTGAATTGCTCCTGCACTCCAACCTAATTGGGACTCTGTATTTCCCCTGCCTATAAATTAATTTGGGTGGACCTTGACAAGTTAAAGTGCTACCAGCTGTAAGGTTATGCCAGCTAACCACGCCAAGACCAGAGCCAAACTGAAAAGAATGCACACGCATTGGGCAATTTCATCTGTCGTAAGTGTGGTCCTGAATCTATCCAGCACACTGAAAGGGAGATTGAGTGAGTTACTGTGGGCTGTAGGAGATGAAAATTGGTTCCTAGGTAGCTACAAATAAAGCTTGAAAAGAAGGGCTTCTTTGAAAAACATGCAGAAAATAGGGAAAATCCGAAAGGCAGCTCAATCAAACGGTCATAAACGTCCAAAAATCAAAAGCAAACTCCACATATATGCAGAAGCAGTGAAAAAAGGAGGCTTAGATCTTGCCCCGTCACCTCCTATGCATCTATTCCATTTTTTCAAATAGTTTTTATCATGAGTAGGTATTTAATTTTGCCACATTTTTTTTCTTTTTCAATATTTGATTTTTCTTGCTTAACCTAATTTTTCTTTCTTTTGATATGGTTGATTATATTGATTATATATTTCCAAACACTGGATCTAGCTTGCATCTCTTGACACACACACTCAGGGTATGTAATTCTTTTTAATGTATTGCTGAATTTTTTGATAATATTTTGTCAATGGTTTTTTTCATCTATGATTATTATAATTTTCTTTTGTTCATCTCTCTCTCTCTTTTTCTTTCTTCCTCCTTCTCTCTGTCCCTTCCTTCCTTTGCTTTACTGTCTTTTGGTATCAGGGTAACAGCAGCATCATAAAATGAATTTGGATCTTCCCTACCTCTTCCCCGGTGAAGAGCTTGGGCTTCCCATGTGGCTCAGCTGGTAAAGAATATGCCTGCAATGCAGGAGACTTGGGTTTTTTCCCTGAGTTGGGAAAATCCCCTGGAGAAGGAAATGGCTACCCACTCCAGTACTCTGGCCTAGAGAAGTCCATGGACTGTATAGTCCATGGGGCACAAAGAGTCAAATATGATGGAGTGACTTTCACGACCTCTTCCAGGTCTTAGAAGAGATTGCGTAGAACTGATGTTACAATTCTCTTGTGGCATCATCTTGGTCAGGAGATTTTGTTCTTGGGAACTTGTAAATTATGAATTCCTTTTTCTTAATAAATATAAGCCTACTTAGATGATCTTCACTGACTACACGAAAGTCTTTGACTGTGTGGATCACAATAAACTGTGGGAAATTCTTCAAGAGATTGAGAATACCAGACCACCTGACCTGCCTCCTGAGAAATCTATACGCAGGTCAAGAAGCAACAGTTAGAATTGGACATGGTTCCAAATAGGAAAAGGAGTACGTCAAGGCTGTATATTGTCACCCTGCTTATGTAACTTACATGCAGAGTACATCCTGAGAAACGCTGGACTGGAAGAAACACAAGCTGGAATCAAGATTGCTGGGAAAAATATCAATAATCTCAGATATGTAGATGATACCACCCTTATGGCAGAAAGCAAAAAAAAAAACAAACCAAAACAAACCTAAAGAGCCTCTTGATGAAAGTGAAAGAGGAAAGTGAAAAAGCTGGCTTAAAACTCAACATTCAAAACACCAAGATCATGGTATCTGGTCCCATCACTTCATGGCAAATAGATGGGGAAGCAATGGAAACAGTGACAGACTTTATTTTTTGGGGTTCCAAAAATCACTGCAGATGGTGACTGTAGCCATGAAATTAAAAGACACTTGCTCCTTGGAAGAAAAGCTATAAAAAAACTAGACTGTTCATTAAAAAGCAGAAACATCACTTTGCCAACAAATGTCCATATAGTCAAAGCTATGGTTTTTCCAGCAGTCATGTATGGGTGTGAGAGTTGGACCATAAAGAAGGCTAAACACCAAAGAACTGATGCTTTTGCACTGTGGTATTGGAGAAGATTCTTGAACCCTTGGACTACAAGGAGATCTAACCAGTCCATCCTAAAGGAAGTCAGTCCTGAATATTCATTGGAAAGACTGATGCTGAACCTAAAACTTCAATACTCTGGCCACCTGATGCAAAGAACTGATTCATTGGAAAAGGCCCTGATGCTGGGAAAGATTGAAGGCAGGAGTAGAAGGGGACGACAGGGGATGAGACGGTTGGATGGTATCACTGACTGGATGGATATGAGATTGAACAAGCTCTGGGAGATAGTGAAGGGGAAGCCTGGCATGCTGCAGTCCAAGAGGTGGCAAAGAGTCAGGCACGACTGAGCTACTGAACAATAAGAAGCAAATGATCTGTCTCACGTTGGGTGAGTTGGGGTCGCTTGTATCGTGAGAGACATTGGTCCATGTCACCCAAGTTTTTGCAGCCTGGCAGGGGTGTAGGTTGTCACTCAGCCCTTGGCCTTCCCTGACAATACTTCAAAAGGAGTCGGGTACCCTGTTACTGTCCAGGAAGTGGACGTCTGGGGTGCCCCTCAGCCAGGCAGCTCAGGCTTCAGTTTTCCTGTGGTGTTGGGTTGCCATGGAACCGTTATTGTCTAAATGGCTTCTGTCTGGCTGAGTTCCCTCTATCCTGGTCCTTTTGCCAGAGATTTATTTATTTACTCATTTTTAAATTTTTTGCACTTTTTGGACTTTCCAGGTGACAGCTTCTGCACCAACCAGCCTGGGACACAGAAAATAGAATATGTTTGCATCACGATTTAACCATTGCACATGCCTGTTCCTACCTGTCTTTCTTCCAACCCAGTCTTTCAGGATGAACCTCTCTTTAATAGCAAACTCAATCTCCTTTACAACAGGGACCAAAAGTATCCAGCTACAGCTACATGTGATGGAAACAGTTCCAGCATCAAGAACTTGGAAGATTTGAAAGTGACCCCTCCTGCTCCGCTGTGAGCTTGATAGTGTCAGAAACGCACTGTGTTTTATCCTGCCACCTCCCTCCCCTGCTCCCAGCTACAATTACCCCTTGGAAAGCCAAGATACTTACCTGGTTCTTTCTGCAGATTTTGGGCAGGTACTGGGGATTTCCCTCCTGCCTGATCTAGGGCACCAGCATTGGACCACATCTGCCTCGCCCCTGTTAAGGAGGTTCAGCCCACATCTCTTTATCTGCCTGCCCCTGAATCCTCACAGCTTTAACTCCACTCACCCTGGCTTTGAGCCACTTTCACTCCCAGCATGGGGTGTTCTTACCTCTGCTGAGAGCGGGTGCTAATTACCCAGGTGCCTACTATTAAAGGAGCTCCAGTGGAAATTCCTTTTTACTCTATCAAATGAAGCAAATCTTCTTCCAGCTTTGCCTGTCATTCCCTATTAAATTCATTTTGTAAGTGTGCATAATATAGTGGGTTTGTAAAGTGTGCTTCCCTGACAATTTTGGTTAAAAGTTGAAGGAGAGGGGCAGGGGCCCCTGAAGAAGTGTTCCCTTTATGTTCCTTTATCTTGTGGTGTTTTCTTTATCTGTGGTTCCTGCACAGTCACACAGGACAGGCACCGCGAGGCTGACCGAGTGATGCCAAGCCCACTCCTTCCCAGACAATTAAATCAGAATCTCTTGGAGGTGGCATCTGGCAAAGGACAGAATCCTCTCGATCAATTCATGGCTCAGAAATGAAAGCCTATGCCTGCACTTTGCCTATGAACTAGTAGGATTTCAGATACTCCTGGACTTTTAATGGGATTTGGCATTTCAACAACTAAAATACAAAAACATATTGATTATGTGTGTCTAGGATCACCAGTACATTATTTGGACTTATGATGTTGACCTCATCAGCAAGATAATGAAGAAGCAATGATCTCATTGCTCTTCATGGGGAACTCAGCTAGACTATGTTTTGCTGAGTCCTCGGTGCCCTTGCATTAGGTAATTGGGGGTTTCTGTTCAGGTGGAGTGGTCCATCCTGAAGACACCCCTACTCCTCACAGACTTCCTCTTTTAGAGAAGCAGGTGGATAGGAAGGTTGTTGTAGAGGCAGGTGATCAACCCCACAAGACCCCGAGAAGAGAGAGGGAGTTGCTTTCCGAATCTGTGAGCCCCGGATCTTCCACTTTGGTACCCAAGGGAAGATGCTGAATTCTGCACAGAGGAAATTGGCACCACTGGCAGAGATTTCTGTCTTCCATTTACCACAAAGAGGGCTTGGACATGGGATTCAGTGATGCATCCTAGACAACCTGGAGGCCTTTCATCATTCCCTGCAGTGGCTGAGCCCCTGGCTTTGGATCCCTGGGAGACAGCTGTGTTTCTCTTAGGTCTTGCTGAATAGACTCAGAATCAAAGTTGTTTTGAGTTATACAAATAAAGAACAACTCCTGCATGTTGGATACCATTACACATGCCTTATCGCCTCTTAGTCTAAAGCTTGTGTAGTCATGTATGGATGTGAGAGTTGGACTATAAAGAAAGCTGAGTGCTTTTTCTTCAGAAAGCTAAAGAATCGATGCTTTTGAACTGTGGTGTTGGAGATCAACACCAACAGAGAGTCCCTTGAACTGCAAAGAGATCAAACCAGTTCATCCTAAAGGAAATCAGTCCTGAATATTCATTGGAAGGACTGGTGCTGAAGCTGAAACTCCAATACTTTGGCCACCTGATGCGAAGAACTTACTCACTATAAAAGACCCTGATGCTGGGAAAGATTGAAGGCAGGAGGAGAAGGGGATGACAGAGGATGAGATGACTGGATGGCATCAGCGACTCAATAGACTTGAGTTTGAGTAAGCTCTGGGAGTTGGTGATGGACAGGGAAGCCTGGTGTGCTGCAGTCCATGGGGTCAGAAAGAGTCAGACACGACTGAGCGACTGAACTGAACTGCGTGACCAAAGAAGTATGGGGTGAAATGAAATGCCACGGACATGGGGCTCTGCACCCCACCCAGACACTCTCCCATTCTTTTCTTCTCTCTTCATCCCTGGGCAGGATGGTGGCTCCACTGTCTCCAACACCAGGTCTGACCCCTCGCTCCTCATCCAGACAGACGCACACCTGTGACTCTTCGGTTTCCAGCAGGTGGATCTGATCAGCTCCCTGCCCCCTCTCACGAGTCGGGTTAAAAGATGAAGCTGTTGGGGACATGTCCACGAGCCTTAGACTATGATTCCATGAGCCTCCAGTGCTATTTAGAAGCAGGGCTTCCCAGGTAGCACAGTAGTAAAAACCTGCCAATGCAGGAGATGAAGGAACTCCAGGTTTGATCCCTGGGTCAGGAAGATCCCCTGAAGGAGGAAATGGCAATCCAGTCCAGTCTTCCTGCCTGGAGAATCCCATGGACTGGTGGGCTACAGTCCATGTGGTCGCAAAAAGATTGCACAGCTGAGCGACTGAGCATACATATGTTGAAGGTTAAAAACATCAGCTGTTAGAGGAAAGTACTGAAATGTTCCTAATGGCGATGATTTGTTTCTTTGCGTATTATCTGTAGGGTCTCATGATATCAGGTTTGGTATTTACATTTTAATTAAAAGATTTAAGACGTGAAAGTGTTCAGTGGGTCCGAAGGTCCTCTCGAGCTGCTAGTGGCTGCCTGTCGGCCCCAAGTGACGGAGCCGGGGAGGCAGGGCCCCCAAGCTGAGAGAGGAGCAGGGGCTGCTCATTTCCTTACATTGTGGGCGTGTGGGTGGGGGGAGAGGAGCCTCGCAAATGTCATCCAAAAAGAAGCTTGTTGTTTTTCCACTGCTTCCTGTGGTTTTAATTAAAACTCCAAACCTTTTGTTCATCTATTTAAACGAAAAAAATAAATAAAAAGAAAGAAAATCTGGGCTCCTGGTTTTAATATGGTTGTGCCTTCTCTCAGGCAGCCCATCATTCACGCTCACTTTGGGGTCGGTTGGAATAAATTAAAACATACACATGCACACACACACACACACTCAGGATGAAAAAACGACAAAACTAAGTGCATAATGGCTGAGCCCTTGAGTCCCCGTTTCTGTCCGTGACAGCACAGTAGCAGCCAAGCATGACAGCCAACGCGTGTGCTTGACACCCGCTGTAAACTCTTGTCTTCCTTTACAGCTGTTTCTGTAAACACATATGAATAATAGTTCTCTTGTGCCTTAAGCCGGAGCAGGAGTTGCTTTTCTTGGAGACTGGCCAGCTGCTAATGGAAGTTCACTCCCTGTGCAGAGATATGCTTTTCTTGCCCTCAGCATGGCTCGTGGCTCCGTCCCATGCTACACACTCTCCCTTGGGCATCCGTAGGGGTTAATGATTTTTCCTCATGGGGGACTGGAAGATTTTCACTGGGAAAGTGGGGGAAAATAGCAAACACTGCAATCAGCCCAGGATTCTTCATTCATTTATTCATGCAGTAATTACTGAGTACCTACTGTGTGCAGAGGAGGTCAGAGGACAATGAGCAAGCAACATGCTAAGTAAGACGATACAGTTCCAGGAATGTAAAGTGTCGTGGAAAAAAAGCAAACAGTAGAGTGAGATAGGAGACACCTACAGCTGGGAGCGGGAAGCAGATATTTTAATGCTGTTGAGCTGCTGGGATGGTTTTGCACTTCCTGCCAGGTCCAGGAACAGTCACTTTCGTCCAGTTCCCTTGTGAGCCCGGGATGAGAGTCATGGCGGGTGAGGCAAGTCTGTTCGTTTCATCTCGTTAACACTGTTGTTGATTTTCCCTATTCCTCATTTCTTCAACATCATAGAATCAAATGCAACTCCCCAAAAGGTTAATTTAAAGAACAAATCCACCCTAAAAAGTAAAAATCAATTCTCCTTTTCACATAGCGAACCCAAGGGTATGGACACGTATGGATCGTGGACATTGCTGTATTAGTTTTTGAGATATGTTCTAATGGGAAAAGATCCATTGTTTTCTCTTGAGAATGGACTAATGTAAGGACTAAGTAGCTAGATGTTATAGACTGTTTATCTATTGGAAGCATGGCAGAAGTCACGGGGACAGCCTGATACACACCATGCAGCCCGTTGGGCTGTCTGTTCCTTCTTTCCTAAGAAGCTCCAAGAAGGAAAGGAAAAATGGCCAGTGATGATGCCTTCTGATGGACAGAAGCTAATCCTAAGAATTTGCTGTAAACATTCAGAATCGGTGACATGGATGAATCATTCTTGAGAACTTCCGAGGGCAAGAGTCTGAGATGTGCTTAGTTTTCTTCCCATGCTTGAGTCACTTTGCCAGCATGTTTCCTTAAATACCCATTTCCCTGCAAGAAACTGCAATACAAACCATTCTTCATTAAACTTTACATGTATATATATTTTTCTTTTCTATTGTTCTAACTCAAGGCTTACCACTTGACCCTTGAATTTAAGGTCAGTCTCCTCAGAGACCCAGTCACCTTAAATCTTTCTGTCCATATCAGATAGATAATTCATCGGCTTCACCAATCAGTACATTCACCATATTTTTAGCCTTCTTGGATGAGGTTCTCTCCTATCAGCTCTTGAGAAATACTTGTAAAGGTTTCCATGTTTATTCACTAATATGTACCCTGAAAACACATAAAAAGCTATATATGTACATAAACCACATAAAGGAACTATTTCTAGAATGGAGATTATCAAAGGACTGTTTTTGAGTTTGTTTCCCAAAGTGTTCCAATGAGAAAGGATCCTGACCAGGGCTCTTTTAGAACCTGATTTATTTGACAGGTATACTCCCAAAGTATATATGAATGTATTGGTCTCTTTAAAAAATTGCTCTATCTTTATTGATCATTATTCAATATACATATCAAAAAGGTATCATGAAAGAAAATATATTATGCAGTTTTCAGTGTCTACAACTTAGCCCTGAGTCTCAAGTACCTTAAGTGTTCTTTCAAGTAACTTACATATTAATTTTTAATGAACTGTTTCATATTTTTAATATTTATTAGTTTTATAATTATTGAAAAGTATTAGTTCACTTAACAGATATATCTTGACATAGTTTAAACAAAAAGAATTTGTTTTAAATACCATATTATCTAGTAAAGATACAGAGATGGATGAAAGATAGTAGCTGCTTCATGACTTCATTATCTAGCAGAGGAAACACAGATGTAAGTATGGAGACATGGGATTTGCAAACTTATAAACAGACATACAAAGTGGGTATAGTACCTCTCTATTTCTATGATCACTGAGCATGAAACAATTTGATATTCCATGCAGAAAAATAATGTAGTGATGGTTTCATTAACAATATAGTGACTTGTTGACTTAAGATCTGCAAATATGTCAATGAGCACCATAAATTTTAAAAATATGAATGTTTTTACAGAAGAATTTCAGTTTTAGAAATTAATCTTAGGTACATAATCATAGATATTAATATATATATAACATATACAAACATATGTACACATACACACATTGAAGCATTATTTAAAACAAATAAAACCCTGAATCATCTAAAAGTCTAATTTTTTTTTACTATAGTTATGATGAATAATTATGTAGCCATTGAAAATCATTTGTAGGGAACTTTTGATTGGTGTGTGAAAATGATCCCAATACATTGCATGTCTTAAAACAATTGTAAATAATATTTATCAGTATTTTAAAAGAAATACTATGATGGGGTTTTTTTTTGTGTGTGTGTGTGTGTGCACTTGTTTTTTCTATTACCTAAGAGTGGATAACTCAAATTTACAAGCAAATCATCTGATCGTATTAATTGATGCACTAAAAGCTTTTGACAAAATTTAACAACCGTTTCTGGTAAAAAAAAAACAACTCTCAGAAAGTAGGAGGACAGGAAGAATTTCCCCAGTTGGGCAGAGAACATCTACAGAACACCTACCACTAACATTATACTTGTGGTAAGAGGTTTGCTGCTTTGCCTTCCCACTGAGAACAAGTCAGGGGTGCTCACTCTCCCTACTGCCACTCCACAGGCTGCCGGAAGTTCCATCCATTGCAAGGAGGCGATAAAGGCCATTCTGATCGAAAGAAGTCAAGGTAACTGTCCCTGTTTGTTGACAGAATAATTGTCTATTTAGAAAATTCCAAAGACTTAAAATAACTTAAAAGTAATAAGTGAGTTTTTCAAGGTTGTGAGATACAAGATAAACATAAAAAAATCAATTGTGTGTATAGCAATGAACATACGGATATCAAAATTAAAACTAAAATAACATTCACATCAGCCAAAAATGAAAAAATATCTAGGCATAAATTCAGGTAAAACATGTGCATGATTTGTGTGCTCAAAATGAAAAACATAAACAAATGGAGAAACATACTGTGTTCACAGGTTGGAAGACACAACATAGCAAATATATCAATACTTTCCAAATTGAAATGCAAGTTTAATAGAATTCTTATCAAAATTGCAGCAAGAAATTTTGTAGCTATAGACAAGATTATTCTAAAATTTATATGGAAAGGTAGAGAACTAGAAAAGCTGAAATAATTTTGAAGGAAAAGAATAAGATGAGAGAGTTTATATACCCAATTTCAAGGCTTATTAATCACAAAATCAAGACTCATCTAATCACAAAATCAAGACTCTGTGTATTCACAAAGAAATAGACACAAATATCAACTGATTGTAATCAAGAACAAAGAAATAGAAGCTCTCAATATGCCCAAATGATGTAAAACAAAGGTGCAAGCAACTCAGCAAAGGCAAGATGGCCTGGTTAACAAACAACGCTACAACAGCCAGACATTCAGAGGCAACAAAAAACCTCAATGGAAGTTTTGCACCTAATGTAACAATTAACTCAAAGTGAGCTACTTCAATTCCTAAAAGATGATGCTGTGAAAGTGCTGCACTCAATATGCCAGCAAATTTGGAAAACTCAGCAGTGGCCACAGGACTAGAAAAAGTCAGTTTTCATTCCAATCCCAAAGAAAGGCAATACCAAAGAATGTTCAAACTACCACACAGTTGCACTCATCTCACAAGTTAGCAAAGTAATGCTCAAAATTCTCCAAGCCAGGCTTCAACAGTACATGAACCATGAACTTCCAGATGTTCAAGCTGGTTTTAGAAAAGGCAGAGGAACAAGAAATCAAATTGCCAACATCCATTGGATCATCAAAAAAGCAAGAGAGTTCCAGAAAAACATCTACTTCTGCTTTATTGACTATGCCAAAGACTTTGACTATGTGGATCACAACAAACTGTGGAATATCCTTAAAGAGATGGGAATACCAGACCACCTGACTTGCCTCTTGAGAAATCTGTATGCAGGTCAAGAAACAACAGTTAGAAATGGACATGAAACAAAGGACTGGTTGCAAATCAGGAAAGGAGTATGTCAAGGCTGTATATTGTCATGCTGCTTATTTAACTTATATACAGAGTACATCATCAGAAATGCTGGGCTGGATGAAGCACAAGCTGGAGCCAAGATTGCTGGGAGAAATATCAATAATCTCAGATATGCAGATGATACCACTCTTATGGCAGAAAGTGAAGAACTGAAGAGCCTCTTGATGAAAGTGAAAGGAGTGAAAAAGCTGGCTTAAAACTCAACATTCAAAAAACTAAGATCATGGCATCTGGTCCCATCACTTCATGGCAAATAGATGGGGAAACAGTGACAGACTTTATTTTTTCGAGCTCCAAAATCAATGTAGATGGTGACTGCAGCCATGAAATTAAAAGACATTTCCTCCTTGGAAGGAAAGTTATGACCAACCTAGACAGCATATTAAAAAGCAGAGACATTACTTTGCCAACAAAGGCCTGTCTAGTCAAGGCTATGGTTTTTCCAATAGTCAAGTATGGATGTGAGAGTTGGACTGTAAAGAAAGCTGAGCGCCGAAGAACTGATGCTTCTGAACTGTGGTGAGAAAAGAAGACTCTTGAGAGTCCCTTGGACTGCAAGGAGATCCAACCAGTCAATTCTAAAAGAAATCAGTCCTGAGTAGTCACTGGAAGGACTGATGCTGAAGTTGAAACTCCAACATTTTGGCCACCCGATGTGAAGAACTGACTCATTTGAAAAGATCCTGATGCTGGGAAACATTGAAGGTGGGAGGAGAAGGGGACGACAGAGGATGAGATGGTTGGATGGCATCACTGATGCGATGGACATGAGTTTGAGTAAATTCTGAGAGCTGGTGATGGACAGGGAGGCCTGATGTGCTGCAGTCCATGGGGTCACAAAGAGTCAGACACAACTTAGTGACTGAAATGAAACGAATAATATCCTTACGTGTAAAACATGAAGCGATAAAACTTTTAGAATAAAAGTTATATAGGAGGCTGGCCATGTACCGAGGAATGAGTACACTCATTTGCTACTGGAGAGAATTTTTTCTCTGTAATCATTCTTAATGGGAATTTGGTAATGTGTATGTCAGTGCCTTAAAAATATTTATTGTATAGGACAGTGACCTACTTAAACTGGCAGAAGTAAATTAGGTTTGTTGCAAAGGAAGGCTACTATTATTGAAGGTTTAATCATAAAATCTTTTCTGAATATGTATTAGGTACTGAGCATTCTATGTCTTTAGCATTAACACACTGATTACTAATTTAAAATAAATGATCAGACAGGTACTATACCTATTTAGATTTTATAGATTAAAATACAAAGTCACTTATTTGTATTCACACAGCTGATAAGTGTTTCATATATCCAGGAGTAATAATAAAAAATGAGTAACAGTGTTAATCGATCAGTTGTGTGCAACTCTTTGCAACCCTATGGAACGTAGCCCACCAGGCTCCCCTGTCCATGAAATTCTCCATGCAATAATACTGGAGGGGGTAGCCATTTCCTTCTCCATGGGATCTTCCCAACCCAGTGACTGAACTCAGGTCTCCTTCATTGCTGGTGGATTCTTTCCATCTGAGCCACCAGGGAAGTTCTAGGAGTAAAAGTTCAGTTCAGTCACTCAGTCGTGTCCGACTCTTTGTGACCCCCTGAATCGCAGCACACCAGGCCTCCCTGTCCATCACCAACTCCCGGAGTTCACTCAGACTCATGTCCATCGAGTCCATGATGCCATCCAGCCATCTCATCCTCGGTCGTCCCCTTCTCCTCCTGCCCCCAATCCTTCCCAGCATCAGAGTCTTTTCTAATGAGTCAACTCTTCTCATGAGGTGGCCAAAGTACTGGAGTTTCAGCTTTAGCATCATTCCTTTCAAGGATATCCCAGGGTGGATCTCCTTCAGAATGGACTGGTTGGATCTCCTTGCAGTCCAAGGGACTCTTAAGAGTCTTCTCCAACACCACAGTTCAAAAGCATCAATTCTTCAGTGCTCAGCTTTCTTCACAGTCCAACTCTCACATCCATATGTGACCACTGGAAAACCATAGCCTTGACTAGATGGACCTTTGT
>SJYX01008424.1:305468-325770 GCA_006410675.1 Oreotragus oreotragus | reverse complement strand
GAAAAACCATAGCCTTGACTAGACGGACCTTAGTCGGCAAAGTAATGTCTCTGCTTTTGAATATACTATCCAGGTTGGTCATAACTTTTCTTCCAAGGAGTAAGCGTCTTCTAATTTCATGGCTGCAGTCACCATCTGCAGTGATTTTGGAGCCCAAAAAAATAAAGTCTGACACTGTTTCCACTGTTTCCCCATCTATTTCCCATGAAGTGATCGGACCGAATGCCATGATCTTCGTTTTCTGAATGTTGAGCGTTAAGCCACCTTTTTCGCTCTCCTCCTTCACTTTCATCAAGATGCTTTTTAGCTCCTCTTCACTTTCTGCCATAAGGGTGGTATCATCTGCATATCTGAGGTTATTGCTATTTCTCCCGGCAATCTTGATTCCAGCTTGTGTTTCTTCCAGTCCAGCGTTTCTCAGGATGTACTCTGCATATAAGTTAAATAAGCAGGGTGACAATATACAGCCTTGAGGTACACCTTTTCCTATTTGGAACCAGTCTGTTGCTCCATGTCCAGTTCTAACTGTTAGGAGAGTGTATTTTATTGAACTCTTCTATTTGAATTCTTGATCCTATATGTCCTGATTCTTTTGGAAAATAAATAATCATTTTTCTGATTTGCTGTTTCTTCAGTTATCTCTTCTCTCTGTTCTGAGATGGTCAGTCTGCTCTAAGGCTAAAGACATGTTGGAATTTCACTGATCACAGCCTGCTGATATACTTCACCATGACATCCCTTAAATATATCTATAACAAAATTCAACCTTTTTTACTCCAAATTAGCTCCACCTCTGAATTTATTAATATGGTTGCCTTTTTCCTGATAGGCTTAAAAATGGAAAAGTATGTTTGATTTTTCCCTTCTTTATTTCTTCACTCACATCCAATCAGTCACCATAATCACTCATTTCTTCCTTTGTTGTCTTTCGGCCTCTTCTGTTTGTAGTCTGAGGGACCAATGTGGGCTCTAGCTGGTTCATATGGCCAAGCTGGTACCTGACTTCTATACCTCTAATCTTTTATCAATGAACACAAAACTGCCAAATACATTTAACTAAAACTCTAATCTTACAGTTCAAACGATTGCCAAAAAAAGAAAAATGTGTAAACTAACATTCTTTACTGGGCTTTCCCAAGTCATTTGACTTCAATTTTTTTTTTTCCAATAGTTTACTTCCTCAAAGTATTAAATGTAACTGATATGGAGTCAAATGCAATTTCTTTAATGTCACTGCATGTGTCTGCACCTCCATTTCTTTGACTCACATGCACTAAAAATACCGTTTTGTACTCAATATTGTCAGGGGGGCGGTTGGTATAAAGATGAAGAGAATAGACATGATCACTGGCTTTGTGGAGCTTGCACTTGCGTAAGACCACACTGATCTGAAAAATTACTATTCAAATAAACAATTGCTATGGAGAAAAAGCGGTGGTCAGGAAAGCTCTTTTTGGGCAAATACATATATGTAGCATTGAAACCTGAGTGAGTGAGGATTAGCATTAAAGGTCATAAATGAGCTTAGAGGATCCTGAAAGAGCAGCAGCACACATGGGTTTTGGTGAGCAAGGGTGGGGGTGGGTAGACAGTGCAAGATGAGAGGGCAGAATAAGGGTTTTTAGGCAATGCTAAGGGTTTCCAGTTTTGCTAAGTGCAAGAGAAACCCAGGAAATGTAACAAGGTTTACCTAAACACAGGTATTGGGACCAGCCTAGGGGGAGATGGTCATGGAGACAGGATCAGCTTTGGGAGATTTTTATAGGCGTCCAGGTGAGATATGGGGTTACAATCTAATGGGTAATTACAGCTGTCAAGATGGTTCCTAGGAAGGCGCACAGGATCCCACAAAGACCTGATATCAGGTTGATCTAAATTACATTGGAGATTAAGAAAAAGTGGTCCCACAGAAGTGAGGTTTAATCTGAGACATAAATAATGAACCAAAATTAGCAAAGCAAAAAGATACAGTCACAGTAAGGATCTAAGACTGAACAGGTCTGGGCTCTAAGGACCTGAATAAAGCCCTACAGGACTGAAGTGTGTGACACAAAGAGGAGAGAGGCAGGCTCGGGGTTGGAGAGCTATGTGGGCCAGGTCTTCCTGACATGCTGAGGCATGGGGATGTTATCTCAGGGGCAAACAGGAGCTTGTTCAGTTGCTCAGCTGTGTCTGACTCTGCGACCCCATGGACTATAGCACATCTTCCCGGTCCATCACCATCTCCCAGAGCTTGCTCAAACTCATGTCCATTGAGTCGCTGATGCCATCCAACCATCTCATCCTCTGTCACCCCCTTCTCCTCCTGCCTTCAGTCTTTTCCAGCATCAGGGTCTTTTCCAATGAGTCGGCTCTTTGCATCAGGTGGCCAAAGTACTGAAGCTTCAGCTTCACCATCAGTCCTTCCAATGAATATTCAAGGTTGATTTCCTTTAGGATGGAATGGTTTGGTCTCTTCGCAGTCCAAGGAACTCTCAAGAGGAGCATTATGTAATCAGAAAGCAAACCAGAAGCCCAACAGTCCACACGATCATCCTTAGAAATGCCGACTCACCCCTGGGCAGCACCCTTCACCTCTGGGGCACTGGAGGAGTGAGGAGAGGGTGCAGGGCAGTGGGTGTGCTGGTCATGGCTGGTCAGTGCTCACTGCCCTGTGCACTTCGCTGCCTCTCCCCGGGGTGGGGGGCGGCGGCCAGCCTGGGAGTCAAGGTCAAGGAGGAGGTCAGAGGGCTGTGTGCCGTCCCACCGCTCGACCTTTAATCTGCTCTGCCTGGGATAGAGATCTTCAGCTCTCAGCCCCACCGGTCTCTTCAGCACACAATCAACTGACAAATACAAGTAATTTCCCGCTGTGATCCCTTCAGTGATATCCTGAAAAGAGAAGGACATTAAAAAAGGGGGAAGAAAACCAACAACAAACAAAAAAATATCCCTGAAGTGCACTGCCTGGAAAGAGTGAAAATTTTAGGCACCACATGTTAAACACTTTCAGCTACTGTTCCCTTCCACTTAGAAATTATTTATTTATTCTTTCTAATTCTCTGAAGCAGCCTTTCCCCCCAATTGTACATGTGTGACCTATTACATCTTTGCTGTTTTACTTTTATTGCACAGAACAAAAAAATTAGCGAGGTTTTCCCTCTTTATTCACCTCAGAAATCTCTAGCCATTTCATATTGACTGACAAATTAATGGATGGAACCACACAAATGAGGCTGAGACTCTTCTCTGGGAAGGAGCTCCGTGCTCTGCACCGTGCTCGGGGCCACCCGCTTTTGCCCATTAAATAAGTTGTGCGCTCAGTGAGGACTTGGAGAATATGCTGTCAGAAGAAATGATAGCTACATACCATCAAGCAGAGTTCCCCATGCTGTACAGAAGGTCCTTGTTGGTTATCCACTTTAAATCTAGCAGTGTGTACATGTCAATCCCAACTCCCTAACTATTCCTTCTCTCCCATCCCCCCTGGTAACCGTAAGTTCACTCACTAAGTTTGTGAGTTTGTTTTGTAAATAAGTTCATTTGTGTCATTTTTTTCTAGATTCCACATAGAAGTGACATCATATTTTTCTCTGAGAATAGATACATGTATGTGTATAACTGAATCATTTTTCTGTACCCCTGAAACTAACACAGCATTGTTAATCAACTAATACTTACTCAAAGACTTGGACTCTGACTCAAAATACTGATGAATAAAGGTATACTTGTGTTTTAGGTGGAATGTATAAAGTACTTACAAAAAAAAAAAGGAAAAAAAGAAACAACAGCTTGTAGCAGTTTTCCACCTGCCCATCATCAGCATCACCATTTGATGGTGGAGTTGGGGAGTGGGTTCCTCCTCACTGTTTAAACTCTGGCTCTCTTTAGGAAGAGTGAACAATAAAAAAAAAAAATTATTTTCTTTATTTTGCCTCTGATTCTCCCAATCTGAGGTGATTTTTAAGATGCCACATTCAACATGATTTCAATCTAAGTAGTAAATAGTACAAGTGTCTGCTGGTGCTTCTTGGGAAAAGCTCAGAGGACCGGCTTGAATATTCAGCAGAAGCCCAGTGATCAGACCCCTGGTCCCTGCCTTAGTGACAATTAAGCCGAGTGTGATAAAATTCCGGAAATTGCTGGAGACCACACTAATTTTCTGTTCTACTGTATCTGCTGTATATCTCTAATTCCTGTCTGATTCCATCAAGTTCCAGCTCTCCTATATTGTCAGTGCCCTTGGGAAAGCAACCCCCAGCCAAAGGACTGGCTCTTTCAAGGCTATTTCTTGAATATTGAGAGACACTTGATCATCCTGCCCTCAACTACTACCACCAAAAAAATAAAGAAATAAGGTGAAGGGATGTGTCTCTGGTGAGGGAATCTTATGCCGTGAGTGTGACAAATGAGGGAGAGACTGTAACCTGAACCTTTTCAATAATTCACAAAAAGCATCCAGTAGGTTATCTTTCTAGGACTGTGGGGTTTTGCCAGTTTCTTTCCTTGTTTGCTGTGGATCATCCACGTATGTCACTGTAAGCCTCTGTAGTCATTTTTTACCTGCAGACGTACACAACAACAACCATGCATCATTTAGCTAGATGGGGCATCCTACATAAAAGAAAAAGCAACAATAACACCGATCCAAACCGAAGGAAATTAGAGGAAAGAAGAGGAACCATTCTGAAATGCACCAGAATTTAAGAGGATTAAACAAGGAATCAGTGTTAGGGCTAACATATCTGATAGTTAGATTTAATGTGGAAGAAAATAAAAACCTTATAAAAATATCATTGGTAACTATCAATAAAATATCATTGGGAGTTGGTAACTCCCAGGATCTAGAAGAAACAAAAAATGATCAAAGAAAGCTCAGATGCAGGAGCTCAATGGACTAGAGATGGTTTGTCACTTAACACTATAATGCCATTTTATTTCATAGACCACAATATTTCATGTTGCATTTTATAGTACAATAAAACACCATGAAAATAAGAATAATACTATTTAAGAATATATACATCTCTCAGAGAACCAAGTCATTATTATGTGCCAGTTTTGTAATCAAACACAATAGGTCTTATTTTTTATCTGATTAAGTACCTATTCAGCGAGGCGCACAGCCATGCCCCAGGAACCAATGCAGTGTGTATGATGGAGCACAGAGCTCGTGGACTCTTGCCTGGAAGAAAAGTCGATATAATTATACCAAGAGAGAGCAGGATCAGAATTCTACTTTCAGTTGCAGAAAATGCAGAAATGTACATGTTTCCACACAGAACCCTTTGAGAGATTCTTGGAATTAGAAGGTTGGATTCAGTTAAGTCAGTGGATTCATGAATATTAAGCAGCTGTTTTCCCTTAGAAAACAATAGTGACTTTGCCCAGTGAAAAAGCTGGAATCGGAGCTATTTAGTAGGTCCTCCAGGTCAAAAGACCAGTGGGTGGAATTTGGACCCCAGTCTCTGACACCTAGTTGAGCGTAGTAGTTGCAAGATGTCCTACCATTTAAAAAGCGACTGACCTATAGGTTTTCTCCTTTGGTGTTACATCACTGTTGGTCTACTCAGAGACAGAAGTGGATTTGCATGGGTTGTTTGGAGATGAAGGACACTCTGTTAACTAAAGTTTAGCATTCTGATTTGCAAACCAATTGTACAGCTCTGAAAGGAAAACTGAGATCAGGTCACAACACAGTACTTTTGTTTTATTTTGTTTTGATGTTTGTTCTCTAGTAGATTCACTACCCTGTCCTGAATCTGTGTGTCTTCTATTTTTGCCTCCATAAACTAATCTCTAATCTTCTCTTATTTCCAACTCCACCAGGATCTTGACTGACAGTTTCTAAAGAACTGGAAAACTTCTTTTGTTGGGGCCATGTTGGGGGTTGTGAATATGAATAAAGAAATTGTACATAAGTAAAAATAGGGTCATTGATATTTCTCTGGAGGAAAGGATGGTATTTCTGCCAAGGGTCCCTGATTAGGGAGCTTCATTGTTACACGTTTATTAACTCAGATGAAATCAATATATTCCCCCAGACCCGAGGGTTTTCTTGGACATTGTTCCTTGAAGCACTATTGTGTTTATATCAGGGCAAAGTGGGGCATCCTCTAATGTAACATTCAGCCGTGATGGATCAAATTACCTTTTATTTAAAAAAATCAAAATTTCCCTTTTGGACATTTCATGAATGGCAGGCTTGACCTTTACTGGTTTGTTTTCTGCCTCTTTGTAGTCAGGACCCTGCTGGCAATGAAAAGTGTATTTCCTTTTTGCTCTCACAACCTAACCTGACCTCTCTATGATAAAACTGAGACAATACAACTTCAGAAGGTATCTTTTGTGCAAACTAGAATTCAGAATCACCGTGAACAATTTTCACATGTACCGTGTACCATATCTATTAAGGAAATGGCTTTTTAGTTCCACCTGGATTATGTCATTCGCATAAAGTTTCATCATCACATTCATCATCACATAAATTTTTCATCCCCAAATAACCAAATTAATTACAACTATAATTTTTAGAGCTGGAAAGAACAGCTCCTTTTCTCATTTTGTTTGCTGTTTATTTTTCCCTGAAGACTTTTATTTTTGTAACATTGGCCTCTGGTTTTCAGCAGTGTCACGTAGAGGCGGGAAAACTCTTTAGTGTGTATTTTATATCTTAACTTTAACATGTATTTGTCTACCAGGAAAACCCATCAACCTCCAATGTTGCACAAGCTTTTGCTGACTTTCCCCGTCATGTACACAGCATTCTTATCCCTCTAACTTTCCAGCAGGTGTCATTCAGACACCAATGTGTTAGAGCTGTTTTCCCATGGAACTCTTTTTGCCTGCATTATAGAGATTCTTGTAAAAAGCTTCTGACTGAGAAACAGAGGAGGACATTCTCATTTTGCATACACATTGAGGGGGGATGGTGTGCACTGATCTATATGTTCCGTCTCAGGATGAGCTATCATCAACGCAGTGTGTACTTCATTTGGGCAACGTGTGACAGGTTCCTGTGTAAATCTGTTGACATTGTAAATGGTAAATGTCAACAAATTCCAAATAAAGTCAGATAAATAAGCGAGTGTAAGGAAGGCAGCCTCCGCAAATCAAAAGGTGGTTATTGTGAGGTGGTGGGCACTGGGGCTGTAGTGACTCAGGAAGTCCCATCTGCAAGGAGTCCTCCTGCCCACATGATGGGTGTCAAGATGAGGCTGTCATCTCCCTGACTTATCAGAGCATCTTCCAGAAGCTATTTAAGGTCGGTAAATCCAACCTCTAATGTTACAGATGAAGACGCAAAGATTCGACAGGAATATGACTTAGACGATGATTAGTAAGAAATGGCTCTGGGACTAGAAATCGTGATTTTGAAATTCATTGCCTGTTCCACAAGAGAACCCACTGTTGGCTTAGACATATAAAAATAAGT
The DNA here is from genome assembly GCA_006410675.1 of Oreotragus oreotragus. NCBI lineage: Eukaryota > Metazoa > Chordata > Mammalia > Artiodactyla > Bovidae > Oreotragus > Oreotragus oreotragus. The sequence goes on along the minus strand of SJYX01008424.1, from coordinate 318,356 downwards.
GATATAATAAAGCAAAGTGTAAAGACACCACTTGTAATACTAAAAAGTGCTTTAGCATATGGTAAATTTGTTCATTTCCAAATGATATGCTTATTTGTGTTAATGGATGAGATTTACTTTGTTTCAGTTATCATGTTGAAATTCTTCTGTAGACCCCAAGCTATCAGAGATTTGCCCACAATTCTTTGGGGAATGCCAAGATATACAGAGTACATGGGTGTGTAAAGACATAATTTCGAAGGCCTTAAAAAGTTGCAAAATGGGATAGAATAAACTCTTCCAGATAAGTCAACAGAATTCCACTTAAAAAATATCATACTTGAAGAAGCATTTCCTTATGAGACTCTAAACTTGGTAAAATGATGCTTTCTATGTCCATATAAATTGATAGAATCATGCTTTATAGATATGCCAAATCAAAATTTCAGATATCATTTTTCTCAGAGGCTAGAACATTAGAGGTAAAATAGCTTCAACCCAGTCCTCCTGGACACTTGCTTTAGACACCCAGACACCAAGCTGGGAAGATACCCTAGCATCTTTCTTGTTGAAACTCTCGTCATCGCTGGTCTTTAATTATGTAGTGTACTTACATAGATCCATTAGAGCCACTTATACATAGAAGAGGGCTTCCCAGGTGGCCTAGTGGTAAAAATACATCTGCCAATGTAGGAAACTGAAGGGATGTGGATTTGATTCTGGGTCAGGAAGATCCCCTGGAGGAGGGCATGGCAACCCACTCCAGCATTCTTGCCTGGAGAATCCCATGGACAGAGGAGCCTGGCAGACTATAGTCAATGGGGTTGCAGAGAGTCAGACATGATTGAAGTGACTTAACACACATACACAGAAGAATTGTATTGTGTGATCTTTAAGTTTTTTATAAGGAATTTAGTTTCAGCCAGGAATTAAACTTACAATCTGAGCTCATCAATAATTTACTGAGATAAAATACTAGTTTGTATAATCTAATTAAATTCCATATTTTTATGACCCCATTCTTGAAACAGCTTCTGTGATGTATAAATTCTATAGAGAAAATATTCCTTCTCCTAGGACTATTTCAGCCCATCGCAATTGTATTTGTAACTCTACCTGAACTCTGTAGACCTGATCTTTTTCTAACTGTAATCCCAGGAGTTTGTTGTTATTATAGCGGTAAATATTTCATATAGTCTGCATTTATAAACAACAAATAGTTTTAAAGAATATGACTATTTCCCCTTGTCTTTAAATATCATTCTCTCCCAGATAATGTTATTTAGTCTCTAAGTCGTGTCAGATTCTTTTGCGACCCCATGGACTATAGCCTGCCAGATGGTGTAGTGGTAAAGAATTCACATGCCAACACAGGAGACACAAGAGATGTGGCTCCAACCCCTGGGGGGAAAGATTCCCTGGTGTAAGAAATGGCAATCCATTTCAGTGTTTGTCTGGAAAATCCCATGGACGGAGGAGCCTAGTGGGATACAGTCCATGAGGTCACACAGTCAGACACGACTGAACTCCTGAGCATGCATGCCCAGATAATGAATAGGGCTGGGGGAGACTGAGAGAGTGAAGAAAGAATCACAGTTGTGGCAGGCTGCCTTTGCAAGAGTGGACCAGGAAAAAGAAAAAGAAAATGTCAGTGCACCTCCTGTTCTGACCTGCTTATGGCCATTTTACTAGGTCTTAACTGATCTGGTTATATGCCCTATAATGCCAACCAAATAGGGAATAGATCCATGGCTTATAGAATACAAAATAAAATTAAAATTATGCATGTAGAATTCAGATTCTTTCGTTCATCCATTCCACTTATAAATACTCATTAAGCATTTCTGTTATCCAGCCTGTGTCTAAACATTAAAAGCACCATTGTGAATAAGATGAAAGAGTCCTGCTTCCGTGGAACTTCGGTACCAGGCATTTTATTGGGAGGTGATTCAGCCTTCAGAAGTGGAAGCAGCAGGGAAATGTCTACTTGAGCAGGACTTCTAGTATTAATCCCTTTACCAATTATCTCCCAATTGGCATAAATCTTTTATCCACTGTCTTTGTCATTCCTCCAATTCCCTCACATGCTGGTTTAATAAAAATAATTGTTGTTAATAGAGTTTAAGGTTTTGGGGGTAGTTATTTTGCTACTTGATTCTGATATTCCCATCTACTCATTTGCAAGAGAGATATTTTTCTGATATTAGTAATTAAACTATTTTAAAATCCATTTTGCAAGTGTAAGTAATGGATAATGTGTTTATGACTACAGCAATGAATGAATATTTTTCATATTTTCATTGAGATGCAGATTAACTAGATTCCAACACTGGTAAATATTTGGAAACATGGATACTTTTCAATTTAACTGAGAGTCCACAAAATTCTCCTTTGATGGTAGCTTATAACTTTCAGCATCATTATCTATGAATTAAGTAATCTCACCATGGTATCATTATGGACATTCAAGTGTATACTCCTGGCTGAAGCAAACATATGAAAGAAAACATTATGATTATATTGGACTAGATTTTCCTCAAAATTTTGCAGTTGTATGGAGGTGATTTTTTTAGAAACATTTATATTTAGATTCAACATCATTCCCTGTGCTACAAGGATCCCAGAGGACTTTAGACTGAAGCTCTTGAAAAGTTACTCAGTTGGCATAGCGGCTGCTGGTGACTAAAAGCACATGGGGTTTCTGGGTTGGGGAGAGGGAAGCGGTGGGTTAGACAGCTCTCATCTTTACAGGGCTTTCCAGACACGTGTGCTGAACTAAAATATGCAGAAAAGTGGCCTGTCTGCCTTCGACGTGAATCTGCCTTTTCATCTCCTGACATTATTTAATGCCGTGTACAATGAATCAAACCATAATGCACCAGCCAGGGCTATTCTGAAGAAGGATTGTGTGCAGAGTGACATTTCAACAACTCATCGTGGAAGATACACTGTCATTTCTCTGCCCACACCTTAAGAAAGCTCACGTCCTGATCCTCTCAAAAATGGGGGATAGGAAGAGTCAGCATCACCAACTGGATACCAACGGGGAGAGAGAGAGAGAAAGAGGCTCTGGTTCTCTCTCATTTATGAATTTAAAAATGAAGAGAGGTTAGTGGTTATTTTGTTTAAATTCAATATCTGAGCAAGAGGGTGTGGGAATTATTTCTAAGCAATTATTAACCACTGGTAGGAATCGATACTTTTAGAAAACGGTAAGACTTGGTCCATAAATGAGATACATGCTTCTCTGCAGTAGGACCCAATTAGAAATACAACCTTCCAGGAGGGGGAGTTGGGAAGCTCGAGGAAACCAAACGGATTTCAATTTTCAGACTGGCTGAATTCACCTTCCTCCATCAACAGACACATGTCTACAGAAGAATGCGGGAGAACCACACGCTTCGCTCGGGGAAAAGTCAAGCTCCTTTTTCTGACTCTCGGGGAAGCAATGTCTTAAAAAATATTTTTGACAAGTACAACATGCAGCATCCCAGGAGCCTGAAAATGACAAAGGCAGAGCCGGGTTCCTTGTGCAGCTGAATCACTGAAAGCTAAACCACTAATTACGATATGCAATGCGTGGTGGGTATGCTTGGTGTCTTCTGGTGGGTGTTACTTTGACTGGAACTGGGGTCCAATAATTACAAAAAAAAACACATGAGTATGAAAAGACAAAAGATATTTAAATCTACACTCCAATGTTTTTATATAATATTTAATACACCCTCCCTCCAAATACTAGGAATGGTTGTTTAAAAGGTTTTATCTGATTTAACGAGAAATCTAACACGTACACATTTTGCATGGTTATTTTTCTTACGCAGGCTGTCACAGTGATATCACGACAGTAAACTAGGATTATAAGATCTTGATTGTCATATCATTGATGGAGTAAAGAGAAAAGAATACTTTTTTATAGCTAAGCTGTTGCTAATGCATTCACAAGCCATTAACTTATTGCATTCATACAATCAATGTAGATAGACTACATTAGTGATCTCTGTTTAAATTTCAGTTAATGTTTTAATCCATCATTCAAAATGTTCATGTAAGGGGATCACACATATTCATGTAGTATGTGCTTCCTGCTTAACTTTCGCTTTAAAAAAATCACCTTGATTCTTCTGAGCTCAGCAATAAAAATTCATGTATTTTATTAAGAACGCTGGACTTGGTGCTTTAACTCTTAGACTCAATCTCCAAACTCTTCAGGAGGTATAAGTCAGTCTAACCCCTAATACAGGTGCTTCCCTGACACTCTCCGATGCTACAGTGTTTACCACTTACCAAATTTAAAGGAAACTCATTCTCTTCTCCCTGAAATTGCCCTGGTCAGGATTGTCTTACGCCTCATCCCCTGGTGGAGAGGGATCTCATAAATTAGTGTGAGTGGGCTGTCTTTCTTGCTGTGCTGTTTCGTCTTGTCTAAGAGAACTGATCCAACAGAACCCGAATTCATTAATTGACCCCCTTTGCAGCCATCCAGGTAAAACAATGACTACTGTTTGCAGCAGCAACGTCATATTTCAGGGCCTGGTGACTACGCCCCTATTTGTCTTAAGACATCTGTGGCAGCTAATTTGTTTAACAACAGACCAGGACTCAGGGATGAACACTTAGAGACAGAGTGACGATGATGGCGAGGCTTGCATTCTGGTTGTCATTAAATCACGGATGATAATGGCTGAAGTTCTTGACTTAATTGACAAGAGGCGCCACTGGGTAGCTTTTGGATTTATACTGTGTTAGAAAATGACAACCATATCTCGGTGAAATCTACCTGCATGCAAACACCCTCCTTTGTTTTTGCAAACTGCAAACACAGGTGTGTGCACAGTGCAACTCCTGGGCCCCGGCACAGTCTGAGCTCGCACACGCGAGCAGCTGCGTGCACGCGTGCACCGAGGGCCCGGCCCAGCCTGCCTGGCGTGGGAGGCCGGTGGGCAGCAGCCTCTGTCGGGAGGTGGCTGTCAGTGTGTCTGATTAATGACCCCAGTGAAACATGTCCAGCCACATTAGAGCTCATGTATCTACCACGGTCCACACGGACCAAGCTTTGTTCTGAGAGGAAATGGTGTCAGCAGCCACTGGCGTTTACCCATAAAAAGATAAAGATTTACTGTCATCATAGGCGAGATTAAAGTGCACAATGCTGACATTGATTTTTACCAAAAATTCACATTTTGGGAAAACTCATTCCAGGGACGACTGAGATATGATCAGCTTATTTGGAGAGGGATAATATGGAATCTTCTCTCGAATGAACTTTGAAAGAAGTAAATTGTAAATATTGATTTCTGAAATGAACTGTCAATCTCAGTTGGTAAGATTATTCCTATCATCTTGTTGCGACGATGAATTCAAAACTGCTGACAAAGTGGAGTGTATAGGATTTCTGTTAAGAGCAGTCAAGGGGCTTTACTCAGCAGAGCCTCGTAATAGTTGTTCAATTTTATCAGATAACAGCTGAGATCTCATCAGGAGTGAAAAATGAAATGAAGTGTGACTCTGAATCAGGATCTCTACCCTTATCCCAGACAAAAATCATCAAACTGCAGCCGAGGGTTTTATATTATTTCAGGTCACTTCATTATTGGCTAGCACAGAAGCTGAATTGCTGTCAGCAGCGCCGACTTTCCTGTTTCACCCCGGGGTCAAGTCTGAGGGCCAGCTTGATGGGCTCCCAACATGGTAAGGGGTTATCCCATTACCACTTAAGAGGTATATTGAAAGATAGCAAATCTCCACCACTTGCTCCCCTGCTCGGATTTTTTTTTTTTTTTTATTGTACATGGGTTATCCATTATTACTTGTTGTAGAATAAATATAATTCATCTTTCCAGTAAATGTTAGAATTGGAGGTATCTAATTCATCTGTTCCTCCTATCAAAAAAGGACAATGAAGGTCTATTGAAGGGACCCGGTAGTGACACGTGAGTGGTTTCTTTCTATGGCTCGTATGAAAAGGAAATGGCAATAAAAGTTTATTTGTGACAGAATCAGAATATGACCCCAGTGAACGAGACTGGGCTTCTTTGAAGGCACGGCACATTGTAAATGCTCTGTGCAGGGCGGTCGGGTCCTGCCTTTGACATTATCACGCTGCACCTGAAGTCCTCGTTGATGGACCCGTTATCCCAAGAAACAGCCATTTCTGGTGCCCTTCCCACTGTGAAGTGGCTGGGAAATGCAGCTCACTGCACTCACGGGGCAGCAAGAACACCTCTGCCCTTGTTAGAGTCCTCTGTTTACATCCAAGTGACTGAAGGGGAGGTGAAACAATTCAAAAGACAACATTTCATAGTCAATATATATTGAGCAAACAGTGCTAGCAGGAACAAGTAAAACCAGATAGCGTAGTGCTGAGGAATATATACACAAGTAATTAAACTACTTTGAAGAAGTGAAAAGACAAACATAAAAACATCATTGCACACTCAGGGTGGACGTCACCTGGAGGAGATGGGAGCAGGGGGATGGGGGGCAGGGAGATGGTACCGCTTTGCTCTTGAGTTGACAAAAGGTTGATCACAGTTCCTTATATGAATACAAATTATAATTGACATAATTTTGCATTCCTGTTGATGGATTAAACATGTTTAAAATAGAAATAATGATGTTTTCTGCAACTGTCATAAACTATGTTTAGTGTCTGAAAATTATTAATCAAATCTAAAATTGTTGTGGCTAATAAAACTGATATTTATGGTATACCAAGGAAAGATAGTATCACCTAAATAGACTTTTATGAATTTAATCTTTGAACTATTTTTGTCGATAAAGAATAAACCATAAAGGAAAAAAGTTGATATTGCATCGATATTTAAATAGGGCTTGTATTCCCTAAATTTTAATTGTATCCAAGCGATTTTTTCTTTTTTACTAATAGTTTTCAAATAATTCAGATATAACTCATTCATCAAATGGTGAAGAGAAATCTTGATCTCATAAGAAATTACCTAAGACGAAGACTGAGATACAGTGATCACTGTCATACAACAAAAGTGAAGAAGAAATAAGAAACAAAAAGACTGAAAGTAGAAATAATTAGGGGCATCTTTATAGGGCAGGTACGGAGAAAGTCTGTTTCTTCATGCTTGGTGTATACACTGGAAAATTCAGATGTGGAGTACTGTCTAGGACTTCTCCCTCCTGGAAGAATATCCAGGATTCAAATAAAATTTGAAACAATTGTCATCTTTTTTGCACATTTCTCAACATCAACCCTAATGGATCTAAGACCTTGCAGACACACACACACACACACACACACACACACACACACACACGGTGGTGCAGTGGTGAAATATCTGCCCGCCAGCGCAGGAGATGCAGGTCCCATATCTGGGTCGGGAAGGAAATGGAAACCCATTCCAGCATTCTTGCTGGGAAATCCCCTGGACAGAGGAGCCTGGCAGGCTACAGTCCATGGGGTGGCAAAAGACTCAGACATGACTCAGCGACTATACAGGAACATCAAGTATCATCGTCATAAATATCTGTAATCTCTACATTATTATTTGATTGAATAGCATTGGTTAACTGTTTTCCAGTCTTTGAATGTTCAGACTATTTCAGGGAACCAAAGAAATTCTTTTCCACTTGAAACTTCATTTGACTGGATTATTTCTTTAGGAAATGGTCCCACGCGTAAGAGAATTATAACACAGGCTTGCAGCAGTTTGACTGCACAGTGATGGAGCACAGGGGCTTGGATTTAGACAGACCCGGCATCTCCATTTACTTGCTGTGAGATACAGAATGAGGTGTTTAACCAATCGAAACCCCAATCTCCTCACCCACAGAAGCAGGATAGTATTAGTACTAACCTCATAAGCCTGCGAAAATTAAATGAGATGATGCATGCAACTAATCACACAGTCCCTATGCTTAGAAATTATTCAGAAAATGATCGCTATTTATAAGAATGTACTTTATGGAAGGCCTCTACCAATTACATACTGCTGCTAGCAATGACTGTATGAAACCACATGATTCTGCCAGCGTGATGGTCTAGAACAAGGCTGCACAGAAGGACCTGGCTCAGTGCTGTGTATTCCTGGTCACTGAAAATCCAGGGCCCCCACCGGATTGTATCAAAATGTTTTGTGTTCACTCACATCATGAATCAGAAGCTCTCAGGGTGCCTCCAGGAAAATGCCCTTTCCTCAAAACGCCCAACAATATTTTTTGTTTGTGAAATATATGTATTGTAGCCGCCTTTCTGTCAGGACATGATTGAGAGCTGAAAATGAAGGATGAGTTCTCAGCAAAGGTGGGCTTGCTCCTGCTTTGTGTCTCTGGCTATACTGAGACGTAATTGACACGTATCACTGTGCAGGCTTAAGGGGTACAACGTGACGGTTTGACGTATACTGTGAAATGATTACCATGATAATGTAGTTAACAACTCCGTCACCTCATATAATTACTATTGCTTGTGTTGAGAACATTTAAGATTTACTCTTTTAGCAACATTCAAGTGTATACACTATTTTAAAGTATTGTCACCATGCTGTCCATTGATCCCCAGAACTTATTCCTCCTGTGACTAGAGCTTTGTAGCTTTTTTCAAATGTCTTTCCATTCCCCCAACCCCAGGCTGCCCTCGACCACCAGGCGCTTCTTTGTTTCCACGAATTCATCTGCTGTGGAGTGCAAGCACAGGTGTGGTCCCGCAGCAACCTACGTGAGTGATTCGTAACAACCTCTCACCGGTGCTTGCCACCAGCCCTCTGATGCACGCTTCCACTGATTCAGCTCAAGAACCCTCTGTGGTCTCCTAAGAGGCATTCTGATTTTCTTGTGCAACAGCACAGAGTACTGAAGCCCCAGAGAGAAGACGACTTTCCAGAGTCACTAAGGTAGAAAACGGCTCATCCTTTCTTCATGTGGCTTGCTTAGAAAGTCAGAGAAATCGTGTTACGTTTTTAGCCCATTGAGTCATGGAAATGAGACACATTTAACTAACATAAACGAAAACTACTGAACTAGCATGGAGTCATTTCATGAGCGCTTACCTCTTAGTTTGTGATGATAGACTTAGCCTAAGAGGCAGGAAACTGGAAAGTAATATTTTGTCTCTATGGCAGTTGACAGGAACGTCCAGCACCAGTTGCTTCAACAGGGGCAGGGTGGCTGCCAGCACGTGAAGTGTTAGTCACTCCGTGGTGTCCGACTCTTTGCCACTCCATGGACTGTAGCCCACCAGGCTCCTCTGCCCATGGGATTTTCCAGGCAAGAATACTGGAGTGGGTTGNTGACAGGAACGTCCAGCACCAGTTGCTTCAACAGGGGCAGGGTGGCTGCCGGCACGTGAAGTGTTAGTCACTCCGTGGTGTCCGACTCTTTGCCACTCCATGGACTGTAGCCCACCAGGCTCCTCTGCCCATGGGATTTTCCAGGCAAGAATACTGGAGTGGGTTGCCATTTCCTCCTCCAGGGGATCTTCCCGACCCAGCGATCCATCCCAGGTCTCATTGGCAGGTGGGTTCTTTACCATCTGAGCCACCTGGGAAGTTTTCATTTACAGCCAGCACGAGAGGCCTGTAAATGAAAGGCCAGGTAGCTTTGCTGTTCCTCTCAACTTTGACTTCCTGTGAATCCTCAATTCTTCCCTAAACAGAAACTCCAATAAAGCAGGCCCACACCCTAATTTCGTGAGGGAGAAAAAGTAGCAAATCCTCCTAGCAACGCCCGTTCTTTATAGTGAAGGCAGCTTGTCTGTGATGTCACAGATCGACGTCACAGAATAGAATATAGGCACGCTCTTTTCCTTCTCAGCCAGCAGTGTGACCCCCAGATGACGAGACATGTCAGAATCACGTCCCTGAAACAAGTCCAAGTGGTTAACTCTGTGCCCCGTTTACTAAGGCGAGTGAGGGCATACTTTTAGAAAGATATCCAGCTTTCAGAATTGAAACTCAAGGAGGATTTTCATCAACTCAACTAACGAGAAACATCTGTTGATAAATGTCTTAGCCCTCTCAGGCTGCTATAACAAAATCCCACAAACTGGGGCAGGAGTGGGGGGTGGTGTGTAAACAAGAGACATTCGTTTCTCATGGTCCTGGAGGCTGGACGTCCAAGGTCAAAGCTCAGCGTGGTCACCAGCTGGTGAAGGCCTCCTTCCGTCCCGTTTCAAGGTCAGTGACATCTCCCTCTGTCAGGTGCAGCGGGAGGGACAAGCCCCATGGGTCTCCCTTATAAAGATGCTAATCCACCTCTGAGGGCTGTGGCCCCACCACCCAACCACTTCCTAACACAATCCCATTAAGGGTTATGCTTCGACACGTGAATCTGGAGGGGACATGCACATCTACACAATAGTCACAAATCGACTCAGTTTCTCGAGCATTTGTGGTTTAGAATTTTCCTTGTATTGTTCATCCATTCATTTTTTATGAATCCATTTTTATTATCTTATTCTATTGTTTCTGTTTCTTGGCTTGAGTTTATTAATCCCCCCATCCTTTTTCCCCCTTTTTTAATCATGGTGCTTACATGCTGACAAAGCAGTCCCTTTCTTGCCTAATTTTATAAACTGTTCAGCCATGCCCTTATTCGCTGTTTTCTCTTAATTATGTATTCTTGTTAACCTCTGTATGCATTCAAAGTTACAGATTGCCATTGACACAGTATTAATTAAAACATATAATTTATGACATTGGAGCTTGAAATTAATAAGTGACAACACAATTACATGGTTTGCCTAATTGTCCTTTAGTAATATAAAGATTGACATTGGAAGCGGCATTAGGAGCTAAAAGCACTCATAAACTCACAATAGCTTTGAAAGTAATCACAAGAGAATCTAAAGAAACCGGCCCCATTTCAAGGGATAGAATACTGGGCAGTTAAGTGGGAGGGCAATTATCTTTTCTCTTTTCATTAACAGTTTAAATCTATGGAGGAAAAGTTCATTTTAATAATTAAAAAGGAGATTATATTATATTTAACTTGTAGTGCACAAAACTTTGAATACATTGTGAACATAGCCCTTTGTGCTTTGGAAGTCTTTCATTTCATCTTTGTTATTTTCTGTGTAATTTTGACTTCCTTGCCCACATTACTCTTTCATAATCAGATTGAAGGAATTCTAAACATGTTCTGTTTCTGACTGATGACCTTCAGATCCAGTAATTTGACATGGTGTCACCATCCATTCAATCCACAGTCTTACTTTCTAGACTATTTATCATGACACCAAAATAAGTCAGGACTTGTATCCATTGCTTAGTTCAAGTACTATCTCAGCCAAGCACAGCTTGTTACTGAGCTTAGAGATGCTCTTCCAGAGGTGAACATTCTCACTGAAATACCGCCATAACCCTGGTGGCGCAGCGGTGCACTTTTTTAAAAGCCCATAAATATAGAGCCAGTGGTGATTTCACTGAGGCTGAAGGAAAGGGCTGTTGCAAAACTACATTTGTAGTTTACAACATAAATTTTGGTAAAAGTTTAGAATTTGGAAATTGAATGAGAAAGACTAATTCTTTTCTGATTATTTAAAAAAACATACGGTAAGAATGCAGTTTTTGTAATATCAGTAAGTTACCAACAAATACTTTGCGTTAACATTTGTTTGGTCACACATCCAGTGACATCTGCTCATGAAATGCATACTTATGTAGCGTAGCGTGTGTGTGTTGTGTTTCTGTATGTGACACGTGCATGTTTCCTTTAATTTTGGAAAAACACATATCAATTCTGGAACTCAGTGTTGTGGTACAAATGATAGCAAACATTTCCTTCAAGTTTTCAGAATTTTTCCCTAAAAACATCAAAGTAAAAAAATTAAAGAAGTGGAGGACTCTGGACTAGATGTAGAATCAAGCTGCCTGGAGTCAAATTGTGGATCTACTGCTCAGCTGTGACCCCAGACAAAGCCAAAGTTCTCACCAGGTACTCATCTAGTGCACAGTTTGGCTTCAACTAAATTTACAAAGCTTTACCTTCATTTTCTATAAAAATTATTAATGCACATTTACTTCTGTTGAATGGATAATCCATTCATTAAGCCTCTCAACAAATATTTGAGCAAAAAATGAAACACTGAAATATTTTAAATAGATAACCAATAAGGACCTACTCTGCTTAATACACTCTCATAACATAAATGGGAAAAGAATTTGAAAAAGAATACATATATTATGAAATTATATGTATATTATGAAATGTATATATGATGAAATTAAAGTCACTCCCCAGGTCAGTAGGTGCCCAATATGCTACTGGAGATCAGTGGAGAAATAACTCCAGAAAGAATGAAGGGATGGAGCCAGAGCAAAAACAATACCCAGTTGTGGATGTGACTGGTGATAGAAGCAAGGTCTGATGCTGTAAAGAGCAATATTGCATAGGAACCTGGAATGTCAGGTCCATGAATCAAGGCAGATTGGAAGTGGTCAAACAGGAGATGGCAAGCCTGAACGTCGACATTCTAGGAATCAGTGAACTAAAATGGACTGGAATGGGTGAATTTAACTCAGATGACCATTATATATACTACTGTGGGCAGGAATCCCTCAGAAGAAATGGAGTAGCCATCATGGTCAACAAAAGAGTCCAAAATGCAGTACTTGGATGCAATCTCAAAAATGACAGAATGATCTTTGTTCATTTTCAGGGCAAACCATTCAATATCACAGTAATCCAACACTATGCCCCAACCAGTAATGCTGAAGAAGCTGAAGTTGAACGGTTTTATGAAGACCTACAAGACCTTGTAGAACTAACACCCAAAAAAGATGTCCTTTTCATTATAGGGGACTGGAATGCTAAAGTAGGAAGTCAAGAAACACCTGGAGTAACAGGCAAATTTGGCCTTGGAATGCGGAATGAAGCAGGGCAAAGACTAATAGAGTTTTGCCAAGAAAATGCACTGGTCATAGCAAACACCCTCTTCCA
>SJYX01008424.1:277214-303534 GCA_006410675.1 Oreotragus oreotragus | reverse complement strand
AATAACCTCAGATATGCAGATGACACTACCCTTATGGCAGAAAGTGAATAGGAGCTAATAAGCCTCTTGGTGAAAGTGAAAGAAGAGAGCAAAAAAGTTGGCCTAAAACTCAACATTCAGAAAACGAAGATCATGGCATCTGGTCCCATCACTTCATGGGAAATAGAAGGAGAAACAGTGGAAACAGTGTCAGACTTTATTTTTTAGGCTCCAAAGTCACTGCAGATGGTGACTGCAGCCATGGAATTAAAAGATGCTTACTCCTTGGAAGAAAAGTTATGACCAACCTAGATAGTATATTCAAAAGCAGAGACATTACTTTGCCAACAAAAGTCCGTCTAGTCAAGGCTATGGTTTTTCCTGTGGTCATGTATGGATGTGAGAGTTGGACTGTGAAGAAAGCTGAGTGCCAAACAATGGATGCTTTTGAACTGTGGTGTTAGAGAAGACTCTTGAGAGTCCCTTGGACTGCAAGGAGATCCAACCAGTCCATTCGGAAGGAGATCAGCCCTGGGATTTCTTTGGAAGTAATGATGCTAAAGCTGAAACTCCAGTACTTTGGCCACCTCATGCGAAGAGGTGACTTATTGGAAAAGACTCTGATGCTGGGAGGGATTGGGGGCAGGAGGAGAAGGGGACGACAGAGGATGACATGGCTGGATGGCATCACGGACTTGATGGACGTGAGTCTGAGTGAACTTCGGGAGATGGTGATGGACAGGGAGGCCTGGCGTGCTGCGATTCATGGGGTCACAAAGACTCGGACATGACTGAGCGACTGAACTGAACTGATAGGTAACTGAGTCACCGGAAACTGTACGCTGGAAACTGACACAACATTTTTGATCAAGTATGCCCCAATAGGAAATTAAATTAAACTTTGAAGAAAATGTGAGAATTTCATGTCTGTGTAGTTAGCTGAGAGAAATGAAACTCATCATGACGCTAAGACTATAGCTCAGAAACACAAGGGTATGGTCTGCTATTACAGATCCCCCCCTCCACAAAAAGGTAGGATAAATCTCATAAACAATCATCTGAGTGAAATGCTCTTAACTTAAAAGGAAATATACAGTGTTAAATTTAACTTATTTGGAATTCTAAAACTAGCAAAGTTAACCTGTGATAGAAATAATCAGAAGAGCAGTCGTTTGCATGGGGGTCAGGGCAGGTATCAACCAGGAGAAGGTAAGAGATAATTTGGGAGGGTGAGGGTAATGTTCTCTATTCTGACAGGGTCTGAGTGACCTGGATCTATGCATTTGCAGATTCGAAACTCTGCCTCTACAAAGTGCTAATTAGTTGTATGTGAGTATTACCNCATGGGGATCAGGGCAGGTATCAACCAGGAGAAGGTAAGAGATAATTTGGGAGGGTGAGGGTAATGTTCTCTATTCTGACAGGGTCTGAGTGACCTGGATCTATGCATTTGCAGATTCGAAACTCTGCCTCTACAAAGTGCTAATTAGTTGTATGTGAGTATTACCTTGGCCACCTCATGCGAAGAGTTGACTCATTGGAAAAGACCCTGATGCTGGGAGGGATTGGGGGTAGGAGGAGAAGGGGACGACAGAGATGAGGTGGCTGGATGGCATCACCGACTCGACGGACGTGAGTTTGAGTGAACTCCGGGAGTTGGTGATGGACAGGGAGGCCTGGCGTGCTGCAATTCTTGGGGTCTCAAAGAGCCAGACACGACTGAGCAACTGAACTGAACTGAACTGAAGTATTACCCCCAAAGAAAAATACAGTTATAAGCACCTAATACAATCTTTGTTGTTGTTCAGTCACTCAGATGTGTCTGATTCTTTGTCCAGTTCTTGTGTCTGATTCAACGCCATGGACTGCAGCATGCCAGGCTCCCTTGTCCTTCACTCTCTCCCAGAGTTTGCTCAAACTAAAGTTCGTTAAGTCAGTGATACTACCTAACCATCTTACTCTCAGTTGCCCCCTTCTCCTCCTCCCCTGTCTTTCCCAGCATCAGGGTCTTTTCTACTGAGTTAGTTCTTTGAATCAGGTGGCCAGAGTATTGGAGCTTCAGGTTCAGTATCAGTCCTTCCAATGAATATTCAGGGTTGATTTCCTTTAGGATGGACTGGTTTGATCTACATTGATAATAGATTCTAGTTAATGATATAAATGCTAAAGTATTTGTGAGGGGGCTACTAATGCCTTCCATTCATTTGAAATGCTTCAAAACTAAGACAGCTCTGTGAATAAACATGTGATGAAGCCAATTTTGTAGAACGCTGACAGTAAAATCAAGTTGATGTGTGTAGTAAGTGATTAATCTGGTTTTTTTTAACTTTATTTGTATTTTTAAAATTGTTCATAAAAATGTTTGAATAAAATTAGTAAAGCTATAAAAATCATCTGATTTGTGAAACTCCAGTACTTTGGCCACCTCATGCGAAGAGTTGACTCATTGGAAAAGACTCTGATGCTGGGAGGGATTGGGGGCAGGAGGAGAAGGGGACGACCGAGGATGAGACAGCTGGATGGCATCACGGACTTGATGGACGTGAGTCTGAGTGAACTCCGGGAGATGGTGATGGACAGGGAGGCCTGGCGTGCTGCGATTCATGGGGTCGCAAAGAGTCGGACACGACTGAGCNTGATGCTGGGAGGGATTGGGGGCAGGAGGAGAAGGGGACGACCGAGGATGAGATGGCTGGATGGCATCACGGACTCGATGGACGTGAGTCTGCGTGAACTCTGGGAGATGGTGATGGACAGGGAGGCCTGGCGTGCTGCGATTCATGGGGTCGCAAAGAGTCGGACACGACTGAGCGACTGAACTGAACTAAACTGAACTGTTCTCATGGATTATAAGTTGTGTTTAAAATAAACAGAATCACTGCTGTCCCTTCAACATGAGTTATTCTGACCTTTTAACTAATTTATGGATGATTTTGATTCGCCATGATGCTACAAAAGGAAGTTAAGATGCTTTTGCAGACACTTGACAGGAAAACACATAAAGTATTCATTTCTTCCAAATTTATTTTTATCCTTTAATGCACTATTACTATATAGAGATAAAACAATTTAACATCAGTTAGAAATTTACTTAACACAATTACAGTTTTTCTTCCTAAATCCAATGTGTATTCAACTGAGTTTTAGATTTCGTAAAACTTACTAGGGAACAAAGATCTGTTGGAAGTTTCAGAATAAGGAAGAATGAAAACACACTTATGCCATATGTGAGCCAGTCTTTGTTTTTTAGACCTATAAGCTCTTAAATAATTTTAGTGCAAAAGGTGCAGGTGGGTTTTCCTCTGTTGAAGCATAAGTTCAATTTTCTAAGACTTGGTCTGGCTTCCTAAACTTGATTTGGATGAGAGACCCCAGCAGAGTACGGGGACGAGTGAGGGGAGAAGGACTAATGTATCCATCTATTTCAATATCCACACGTTTACCTGTACACACACACACACACACACATACACACACACACACAGTGTATATACTCAGTCTTGGTGCTTCTAACGTGGCCAGTAGCTGAAGTGATCTCCCATGGACCCCAGGTCTGTCAAGCATTACATTTTCTACAATTTCATAGCAAATGAGAAACATGGGATCTGGTGTTTACAGAAGTTGAAGGAAAGGCAGGCAGATGTTTTCCAGTTGACACTCAACTCTTGTCTGTGATGTTCAAACCCGAGAAGCCCCTTCCTTACCACTCAGAGTCCACCTAACCCCCACATGTAAAGCTGTGCTGCCCTCAGCTCCAGCATCCCTGTGTGTGTGAGTGTGAGCATGTGAGTGTGTGTGAACATGAGTGTGAGCATCTATGTGAGTGTGTGAGTATGCGAACATGTGCATGTGAGCAGGGATGTGTGACTATGAACATGTGAGTATGAGCATGTGAGCCTGTGTGTGTGAATATGTGAGTGTGTGTGAGCATGTGTGTGTCAGGGCCAGGACTATGGTGAGAGAGTGAAGCACTCGCTTCATATGCAAAATTTAAGGGGGCATCAAAAACAATGGTTTAGGCAACATTTTAAGTAAATTTTAAAGGGCTTTCCTGGTGGCTCAGATGGTTAAAGAATCTGCTTGCAATGTGGGAGACCTGGGTTCAATCCCTGGGTTGGAAGGATCCCTTGGAGGAGGGCATGGCAACCCACTCCAGTATTCTTGCATGGAGAATCCCATGGACAAGGAAGCCTGGCGGCTACAATCCATGCGGTCACAGAGTCGCACACGACACAACTGAGCAAAGAACACTTTTGCTTTTCACTTTAAGTAAATTTAAAAAAATTAATAGAAAAAAATTCCAAGGTGAAATAAATGATCAGAGCTTTAAAGAAAGGTGAGATTCCACCTGCACTTGCCTGACCCTCCTCCAGTCCCTGCCCAAGCCCTGGCCCCCAGGCCAAAAAAAAAATCAGCTGACTTACATCTGCTGATTCAATTTTTGCAAATATTGCATTAAAATATTATTTACTTTGATTACTGAAGGTTTTTGAGGATTGACTCCCAGGAGCTTTGGGTGCCCCCTTAGATTATGCCCCGGGATCACCAGGATCCCTGCGCTGGTGGGTGTTTGAGTCTGGGTGTTAACAGGGCACCAAGTAACCTTCAGCTGCCTTCTAGCCCAAGGTCAGGGATGTTTCTTTCTGCAGACACTGGTCGACTCTGCAGGTGCCCTGGCCCGGAGGCGGTGTGGGGGTGTGGACTTCAGTGTAGGAAGACACGGGGCAGTTGGAACATCTGTGGGGTGTGACACGGCCCTTATGGCATTTTGGGGCAGTCCTCCGGATGTCTGTGTGGAGCCCTGGGTTTGCTGGTCCCTGGGAAACCAGGGACGCACATGGTCTCTGCAGGGACTGAGGCGGGAGGAGCTGGTGTTTCAGACCATGCAGCGGGGGCAGGGGCCCCGGGAGAGACTGGACGTGTGTGTGTGTGGAGGTGACGGGTGTGCTCAGGGGGCGAGGATGTGCATGGCCGGTGTGTGCGGATGGAGGGTCTGGGTGGCCACCTCTCGCCCTGAGTGAGCTGAGCGGTGCTTACCATCTCCCAGCTCCCGCTACACTCCCAAGGCCCTGACTCCCTTTCCACTTGTCCAAGAGCAGAGACCAACATGTTGCAGGCCACAACCATTGTCCTGCAACAGTTCACCTGGATGGCTCTTTAGCCAGGAATTCTTTCAAACCGTAGTGTGTGCTTTTAGGGTCCTAAAGCAGACATAAGACCACCCTATGTTTCCCGCTCTCATCAAAATGGCTAAATTCACGACTTCAAAGTATTTACGAAGCACTATCATAATGACAACAGTGGACGAGCTGCCCCAAAGCTCTTTGATGCTTTTCAAAGCAAGCTGAGGTTTAGGTTTAGCCTCCATGAGGGTGACTCTGGAAGTGAAATTGTAAAGTTAGTACAGTAAACAATAAGTGAGTTTAGACATTGAGAGTTTCAGATGTTAAGCATTTAGCTCCTAGGGTTTTGGAGGATGGAGGAGGGGATTTTGGCCAGCTCACACCTGGCTTGACCTGGTGAGATGGGCTGAGGCAAAGCTTGTGTAATCCACACCCCTATCTGCTGGGTGAAAGGGTCCTAATCCCCCACTGCTAGCTGGTGGACAAGCTAATGTCACCTCCAAGGGGAGGTTCCCTACCCCAAATGTCTTGCCTACAAATTATGTCATTTATCCATGACCAGAAGGTTGGATGTGAGGTTTGGTTTCCTAGGTGTGACATCACTTACCTGCTAATGAACAAGAAAGCAAGAAAGAGCCTTCCATGTCATTGCAACTGTGCTTGAAAGAAAGATCACTGAGCTCAGCGATCTTTTCAAAAATTGGAATAAACGCTGACAACTTAATTTTCTCCCAGCGTTTTCAACTCATGCAGTTTCTAGGGGAAAATATTCACCCTGAAATTCAAATTGCTCTGGAGCCTCACAAAATTGAATAAAATTCTATTGAGTAAAATAAAGGCTCCTGACTATGCAGTCACAGAGACACTACAAGCAAACGGTCCTCCAGTTGGCACTTGACTGTCAGGGAAGGAGTGGAGAAAGGAGATAGATGCAGGGAACTGCTTATAGATGTACAGGAGTCAGGGCCACAGCGAGCATTTTATCAACATCCATTTCCACGTCTTTACATCTCACCCTTTGTATGGCTTCCATGAAGAAGGAAGATGCAGCAAAGATTGTTGATTCTGTTAAAAAAAAAAAAAAGCATCCAAATTTGAAGGAACATCAGCACATCAGAGTCATCATATTTGATGAGACCCATAATTTCTGTAGTTTGCTCTTTCTTTCTTCCCTCCCTCCTTCCCTTCCTCCTCTCTCCTTTTCTCCTTCCTTCCTTCCTGCTTCCCTCCTTTTCTTTTCCATACAAACTACAGGGATCAACACTCCTCTGAAAAGACAAGAGCGAAGAGAGAAGCAGCTTTAAACAGCCTTGTTTCGAGGCTGTAACCCTGATGAATAATGTTGCTGTCATAACCGTGGGGATAATCTAATGCTGGCAATGAGCGACATGATAAATAACTTGTCAGGCGTGGGCAGCGGAGAAGTCGACGGAACTGCCCATGACAAGTTCTGAAATATTAATCTTCCGTGAGACCTGGGCTGTGCTGGGAGGCAGATGAACAGGGGGAAGTCAAATAGCACAAAGTTTTCTTGTTGTTTTTGCTGAAAAGCATTTTGTCTGTGAATCAATGTCTCCAAGGTTTAAGGATGACTCCATTTTAGGGAAACATTTGAATCTTTTAAACAATGGAAAAATTCTATCACTGAGGGCATGAGACCTGGACTTTCTTTTCTTTCTCCCCACAGTTTGTTTTTATTCATCACAATTTGATTTAAAGGAGGTATGTTAGAGTTGTAAATGTCTTGCGGGAGGGATGAATTAACATGCCTTCTTTTTCCTATAAATAACCTTAGGCTTATGAAAGGATGCTTAGACTTTAATATATAAGACAATAGCAAACATATCTTTGTAGTCTATGAAGTGGTGGGAGTGGATTTCTATTTTTTGTATTTTAATGTAATATCGATAGTTACGGGGGCTCCCATTGTTTTTTATCTTGTCTTGGTCCAGATGCAATTATTACACAGGAAGTAAAACTTCACCTATTAGATACATTTAGGTGAACAAGGGGAAGGGGGTATGGTGAGAGGGGAGAAGTTGTTAAAATAAAATTATTTATTTTCTGCCTTTTCCCACAAAAGGATCTGGAGTAGCTGAGAAGAACACATGTGATGAAAACTGAAATCTATCAGTAAAAGTGTTCATCAAAAGGGGGAAAGAAACACATTCTTTGGCTACATACAGAGGATCCTAAGAGTGGGTGATGACAAGGACGTGTGCAGAGAACTCTGAGTGTGAGCTCCCCTGGCAGCTGAAGTGTGAAGGCACAGTGACGATTCCTCCCTGAGCCTGTGTCTGCCCCATGCACGTCCCTGCAGTTCCATGGCATAGCAGCATCCAGCCCCCCACTGCTGCGGGCCCCAGGCTGGTCTGGGGGGCCCCAGCTGGGTCTCAGGGAGGTTTCCACAAATCCATTCAGGAGCAGAGAGAGTGAAACTGAGTCAGCAGAGGCCGCTCTGTGTCTCTGGCCCTGCTATAGGTCAAGGTGGTCACGTCTGGATCTCTTGAATTGTGTTCAGTGCTTTTATGTGGATACAGAGTTCACTAGGCATTGAGGTTGACCATGTCAGGAAAACTCTTTACAAATGAAGTACAACACTTCAAAGATATCTGGGAAGATGTTGGAGATGGTGACTTTGAAATGTATTTCCAAGACTTGATGAACCTGTCAGATGTTGAAAGTAACATGTATCTGGAAGGTGAGTGATGCATGCCTATACACTCATGTGATGCACATCCATGTCAAAGGAGACAGGAAGTCAGTGTCAGGAAAACAGTGTAGGATTGCACAGGAGCTGGGTTTTAACTCTCTCCAACTGAGAGAAGAGGAATATTTGAGATGACTTTGCTCCATCCCTGTCAGAGCACAGGGAGATGTCAGATGTGAATCAGGAAAAAGTGTAGCTCATGTTTTTCCTGGGTCACCAGCGATCACCCAAAATGGAAGTTTTGGGGGATTTTTCTGAGAGTGAGACAGGCCGCTGAGGAGCTAAACTGGTGGATTTGGTTCTGTGTATGTCTTGACTCTTTGGTGAAGTTCTAAACCTCTTATAGATATGGATGTCATTGAAGGCCAGCAGCTGATAAACTGAATGAAAAACAGGACTGTCGTCTCAGCTTGTCAAATGACTTCATGGCAAGGTCAGATGAGGACAGGTGGAGAGGAAGTGGGTTCCATGGTCACCAGTTGTATGATGTTAATTGTCCCCTGATCTCAGAAGCCAGTACAGAGAATTCTGACCAAGATTTACTGTGCAACATTAGATGCTATTTACTGATAAATGATGGGGCACTTCATTAGCTAATGTTGAAAAATCATGGTAGGCATAACAGAATTATTAGGGCTTGTGTAGAAATCCTATTCTATAATGAGTTATTACTGTAAAATAATAGCAGCAGTATGTTACAATTAAGTACTCTGGAAAGGCGCTTTCCACGAAAAAGTTGTCAGCGTCTGAGTGATCTCCTGAACCACTGCTCGTTACAAATGAATTCTCTCAGCTGCCATCCATCAACACTCTACTTTCATTAACTAATTGAAGAAAACAGCAAAGTGGCTGGAACCTGCATTACTCTAAGTTATACAGAGTTATAAACCAGGAGCAGAATAACCACAGAGGGTTTTCTTTTCCTTCTTTGCTTTTTTTTTTTTTTTTAAGTTATGCTAATGCCAGTGGCTGCTTGCTCAGTGGGTCTCTTTACAGCCTGGCTCAGATATTCACGAGGTGAACCCTTGGTAGTGTTCTGGAACCACATAGCCCTTCCTGCCCCGCCCCCTTTCGTGTTACTCCCCATAAACAGCTTGATTAAATAAAGTGCAATTAGGAATCCTTTCACCAGACCTTAATATCTGTGCATCAAATTGATTATTTTTCACTTTGCTTTGGGTCACTCCTGTTAGACACATAAAGACAAATAAACAGGACAGTACAGGACTGGTAGAGAGCACGTGACGAGATGGAGACGCACATCTCTAGGAGCCAGGGTGTCAGACTCGCAGGCACGCCACAAAGCATCAGAATTCTGCGTATGGATTATTTACATCTGTGTGCTTGACACTTTCGCTCCAAACGAGTCTTGGAGAAACTGATCAGTCATTCCAACTTTCCGGAGAATTAGAACATTGATGTACTATCGAGCTGAGACAGCAGCTGGTGCTTTCTGTGCTGCTGCTGAGAGTCACAACCACTTACTGCACATGAGAAGACCTGCCCTCTGCAGGCAGAGAAGGACCTTAAGACTCACAGGTCAAGTTCAGGCTCACTCGACTCACGAAAGGTGATAGTGTCTGAACCCAGTCCTGGCTGGACAGCCCCCACGGTTTTCCGAGCATAGTGTTAGCTGTTGCTGTTCAGTTTCCGACCCTTTGTGACCCCATGGACTAAAGCCCGCCAGGCTCCTCTGTCCATGGGATTCTCCAGGCAAGAATACTGAAGTGGGTTGCCATTCCCTTCTCCTGGGGATCTTCTTTATCCTTGGATTGAACCCGCATCTCCCGTTTTGGNGTGTTAGCTGTTGCTGTTCAGTTTCCGACCCTTTGTGACCCCATGGACTAAAGCCCGCCAGGCTCCTCTGTCCATGGGATTCTCCAGGCAAGAATACTGAAGTGGGTTGCCATTCCCTTCTCTTGGGGATCTTCTTTATCCTTGGATTGAACCCGCATCTCCCGTTTTGGCCGGCAGAGTCTTTGCCACTGAGCCACTAGGGAAGCTCAGAGTGTTAACTTCGTACCATGTAATCACTGACAGCCTTGTACTTTTGTTGTGGGAATTTAATTTTGAAACCGGAGTAAAAATGCCTGAGTTCACTCAGGAAGGACTGATGATTTCCCTTGCCTGACTGGAGCTTCAGTCACGTGGAGTGCAGTATCATAGTACAGTCAAAAAGCCTGAGAAAGGATATCAATAGTTTCTCCCAGGTAATATATTTTCAGTTGGTTGACAACAAGGCGATTTGACAAGGACAGCATGTGTGTCCCTGGTTAGAAAGATTGGGGCCTGCATGTGGACATCTGGATTGATTTGATCTCCAACACCCTTATCTTAAAATGTTTAGGAATAGGGAAGTTTTATGATTGATGACTGGAATCCATGAAGTCAATGGATGACAAGAGACAGCAGCAACCTCATCTTCTTCCCAATCACTTTTGATTCACTCAGAATTGCTGTTGTAAATTTTAGACACTTTGGAATACTGAAAATGAATTATTGACAGGTATTAATTTATGCCTGAAATGAAACACAAGAGATTTTATCACTGTCTGGGCAGTGGACCCCACTAATAGAAATTAGTTGTGTCTCCTTTATGCCTTTAATAGTGTAGTTATAAAAGGAATAAAGATCACAGGAGACCATTTGAAAGAGTAGCATAGTATAGAGATTTCTAAAATAGTAGTCGTGTTTTTCTGGAATTAGGAATACACTGCTTAATGTAAATAGTCTATTGACAGCCCAAAATAAAACTGGTGAGTAGAAACTATATACTTACTTGCTTAAATATGGGCTTTCCAAGGAGGTATATTACACCTTCCTACCTGTTTATTGGCCAGAAGAAGCTCACTCACATCTCTTGATAAGTATTCCCTGTGCAGTATGCCAAGGGTGGTATTGGATTTGGGCTAAATTAGGGTAATAATTAAAAACATACTGCTTCCCAGCACAATTCCTCCAAGTTAAAATTATTGAATTTTATTTAAGTTTGGCCTAAAGAATAATGGACT
The DNA here is from genome assembly GCA_006410675.1 of Oreotragus oreotragus. Lineage (NCBI taxonomy): Eukaryota > Metazoa > Chordata > Mammalia > Artiodactyla > Bovidae > Oreotragus > Oreotragus oreotragus. The sequence continues at coordinate 292,711 of SJYX01008424.1, read as the reverse complement.
GGTACTTTGAGAGGATGGGAGCTTTCTCTACTTAATAAAATTTTGTTGTGCTTTGAGGTAAGGAAGTAAGTAAAGTTGCTCAGTCGTGTCTGACTCTTTGTGACCATATGGACGGTAGCCTACCAGGCTCCTCTGTCCATGGGATTCTCCAGGCAAGAGTACTGGAGTGGGTAGCCATTTCCTTCTCCAGGGGATCTTCCCGACTCAGGGATCGAACCCGGGTCTCCAGCATTGCAGGCAGACGCTTTACCGTCTGAGCCACCAGAATCATATTTACGACAGGAGAAAATAGAGCTGTCCACAGACCAAAGTTGGCCTTATTGTTTGGTGACATGAGATGTTATCGCTGTCAAAACTGCCAGTAAAAGTCTATGTGTCTGTTCAGTTGTATCTGACTCTTTATGAACCCATGGACTGCAGAATGACAGCTTTCCTGTCCTTCACCATCTCATGGAGTTTGCTGAAACTCATGTCCGTTGAGTCTATGATGCCATCCAACCATCTCATCCTCTGTCATCCCCTTCTCTGCCTGCCCTCAACCTTTCCCAGCATCAGGGTGTTTTCCAATGAGTCAGCTCTTTGCATCAGGTGGCCAAAGTATTGGAGCTTCAACTTCAGCATCAGTCCTTCCAATGAATATTCAGGATTCATTTCCTTTAGGATTGACTGGTTTGATCTCCTTGCTGGCCAAGGGACTCTCAGGAGCCTTCTCTAGCACCACCATTCAAAAGCATCACTTCTTTGGTGCTCAGCTTTCTTTATGGTTCAACTCTCATATCCATACATGACTACTGGAAAAATCATGGCTTTTACTGTACGGACCTTTGCTGGCAAAGTGACGTCTCTGCTTTTTAATATGCTGCCTAGGTTTGTCACGGAGAAGGCAATGGCACCCCACTCCAGTACTCTTGCCTGGAAACTCCCATGGACGGAGGAGCCTGGTGGGCTGCAGTCCATGGGGTCACTGAGTCAGACACGATTGAGCGACTTCACTTTCACTTTTCACTTTCCTGCATTGGAGAAGGAAATGGCAACCCACTCCAGTGTTCTTGCCTGGAGAATCCCAGGGATGGCGGAGTCCAGTGGGCTGCCGTCTGTGGGGTCGCACAGAGTCGGGCATGACTGAAGCGACTTAGCAGCAGCAGCAGCAGCAGGTTTGTCATAACTTCTTCCAAGAACAAATGTCTTTTAATTTCATGGCTGCAGTCATAGTCTGCAGTGATTTTGGAGCACAAGAAAATGGTCTGTCACTGTGTCCATTATTTCCCCATCTATTCGCCATGAAGTGATAGGATGAAGTAAAATCCAGAATTTAACCCAGGGACAGCCCTCTCAGGAGCACCTTGGAAGGCTTTCCTGCATTCTCTGGAGAGCTCTACCTGGAAGAGGCTCTGACTAGAAAAGGTTGGCACTGGGATATTTCCCACTAATTGTGTTGGGGGAAAAATAAGTGAATTTAATGAATAAGTAAATTTATTTAACACGAGTTTAAAGCCCAATTATGAAGAAATTCCACTGAACTTAATAGGTATATAAATTATCAGAAAAGTAGGCTTGCCTTTGTGGGGCGGGGGTTGAAATGGGAGCAAAAATGCAGTGAGAGAGAGAAAATGTAGTGATCAGAGGTAAGAAGGAAGGGGAGAGAAAATAGGCCAGGTTGCTGTTGTTATGCAATCTTGCACACTGCTGGTATGGATGCAAAATGCTATAGTGGATGTGGAAGATCCCCAGAAATACTAAAAGTAGAATTGAAATAGGGATCTCAAAGAGAAAGCTGCACCCCCAAGTTCATGGCAGCACTATCCACAGTAGCCAAGGCATAGATTGAGTGTCCGTAGACCGGTGACGTGCTTGCTTCTTGGAAGGAAAGCTGTGACAAACCTAGACAGCACGTTAAAAGGCTGAGACATCACTTTACCAACAAATGTCCATAGAGTCAAAGCTGTGGCTTTTCTAACAGGTCACATATGCATGTGTGAGTGGACCATAAGGAAGGCTGAGCGAGGAAGAATTAATGCTTCTGAACTGTGGTTCTAGAGAAGACTCTTGAGAGTCCTTTGGACTGCAAGGAGATCAAACCAGTCAGTCCTAAAGGAAATCAATCCAGAATATTCATTGGAAGGACTGATGCTAAAGCTGAAGCCCCAATACTTTGGCCAACTGATGTGAAGAGCCAACTCACTGGAAAAGACCCTGATGCTCGCAAAGACTGAGGACAGGAGGACGTGCGGGCAACAGAGGATGAACTGGTTGGATGGCATCATAGACTCCATGGACATGAGCTTGAGAACACTCCAGGAGATAGTGCAGGACAGGGAAGCCTGGCGTGCTATAGTCCATGGGGTTGTAAAGAGTCGGACACGGCTGAGTGGCTGAACAGCACCAACAACAGACAGAAAACTGAATAAAGAGAAGGTGGTGTGTATGTATGGTGGAGCCTTAACAAAGGAAGGAAGCCTGCCGGATGTGATGTCATGGCCGGATCTGGAGAACTTTCTGCTGAATGAAATACCACTCACAGAAGGACAAATGTACATGATTGCACGTACATGAGGGTTCGGAAATAGTCAAAGCCACAGAAGCAGAGAGTGGAATGCTGGGTTCCCGGGGCTGCAGCCGGGGAGACGGTGCCTGGCTGTTCAGGGGTGGGAGTTCCAGGTGTGCAGGAGGAGCAAGCCCCAGGGCTTTGCTGTGCAACACTGCAGCTACAGTTAACAACGCCGCACGTGCCCTGAGAAAGGTGTCGGCAAGGTAAATCTTGGGTTAAGTGTTCTTATCACAGTTTCAAAAAGAAAGGACCCCTGGCTTTCTACAGGCAGAATAGCTGAGGTCTTCAGTGGGCAGGTTTCCCAAGACCTTGCCTCGCTTTGCCCCCATATTCTCTTTGACATTAACGTGCTACACACCACTGCATATAAGACAGATAACCAGCCAGGACCTGCCGTACAGCACAGGGAACTCTACTCAATACTCTGTAATGACCTATATGGGAAAAGAAGCTGAAAAAGAGTGGATATATGCATATGTATAACTGAATCACTTTGCTATACAGCACAAACTAGCACAATGTTGTAAATGAATTATATTCCAGTAAAATTGAAAAAATAAGAGAGCACTCTATAAATAGGAAAGTCCCCCTCTCCAGTTTTTCTAGATGGTTATGTTCACGTTTATCAGATGCAGCCAGAAAGAAAATGATTTGTCCAAGGTTAATGGGAACATATAATCAGCGGTCCTGCCCCAGCCCTTCTGCTGAAGCCACGGGGCCTTTGGTGATGGAATATTCTCCGTCCATCGGCAGCTTCCGTCCTGCTTGCGGTGGAGAGTTTGGACTCATACGTGCTGCTGACAGATCAGGTCTCGCCCCAAATCCCCTGTTGATGGTTGACATGGCAACCCCAGGATGACTTTGAAACAGATTGATACGGGGTGTTTGCCGGCCTGATACATGTGTGTATTGATACCCGTCTAAGGACTGTATGTAACCAGACAGAGAAACACACTCAGTCCCTGCAAAGCAGCATCTGGTTAATATAATATGGCCCCATAATTCATTTTTAACTCCCCTAATTGCTCCAGTCATTTCATCATTACAAATATTAGGTGTCTGAGGGAAGGAGCAGGGGCACTTCTGCCTGGACGCGGACTCCTGCCTGGGCGGAGGCAGTGCTAATCTAATTAGAAAGGTAGTCAAGCTGAACGGAGGCATTTTCTCATACTTAGCATTCACAAGTGGGGTCCCAGCAGATGTGCTGTGAAATTAATTTCCTCTGGTGTAACCAGAAACTCTCTGTTATGCAATTTCCATTTCACAGATGATAACCTATTATCACTGTATTCACGGGAAATGTGTTAATAGCCACAAGGAAAATTGAATTATTCATATTTGCTCATTTCTATTCTGAAGCGAGCTCTTCTCTTTTCATGCATTGGGAGAAGGCTAATGTAAACATGACCAGATCCTTGTAAATTGGCTTGTAGAAGAGGCTGTTAGCATCCTGCCTGGGGACGGCTCCAGGACGGGGGTAATGACTGATCCTGGGAAGTGCAGCATGTGGGAGGCAGGCGGTTACCAGGTGGTGAAGCCGCTAATGGGAGCCAGGTCAGACTCTTCAGCTGTTAATTCAGAACTTCACAGGGCTGGGATGCAGTAACGCGGGCCGAGCGCTGGGTAACAAGTGGCTATGGAGCCCAGGGCCCGACGTCCCTGGATGATGCTGTCCCGGGAAGGCGGCTTTGCTGGAAGGGCCCAGAGGCGTCTGCTGGTCTGGATGGCCTGGTCCCCAGCCCCAGAGCCCTGGGGGCGGGGGGCAGAACTCCAGAGAGAACCAATGGGAGGGATGCATTTTAGTAGAAAGCACCTTGGACTCAAGATTAAGAAAGCAAGCCCTTCTTGGCGGTCAACCACACAGCACGCTCTCATCACCTCCTGGTCCTCTCCTTGAGGATCTGGGATTCAGTGGTGGTCTCTTCCTCGTCATGAACTTCAGGTCAGGGTGGTGATCTCTTCCTCATCATGAACTTCAGGTCAGGAAGCGTTTGAGTTGTTAGGAGTGACCCCAGATGCGAGGGTCTTTCTGTGCTTTCTGCTGATCATCCCTAAACTTACCTAGTGGCCCTGAGCTCAGGTCTCCAGGAAGAGTCAGATGCCCCCCAGCCCAAGGCACCCGGGGCCCCTGTGGGCCTGCTGTGGAGTGATGCTTCCAACAGTGAATATGGTAGCAGGGAGCAGGCCTTATTAAAAACTCCAGGAGGCAGCGGCCTGCAGTGGGGTCTGGGATCAGGCTGAGCCCGCCCTACTTCCCCTCCCAGCCCTGGAACCCAGGGAGACCAGGGCACTGCTCCAGCTCTCAGCTCTCCTTGTCTCACCTGATAAATGAGGCTGAGGACAGGCTTACCTTTATGCCCAGCAAACAGTCATTGAACTCCTTGTGTTTCCTGGTCTTGAGCTGAGGCACGCCAGGGTGGCCAAGTCCCCTGACCTGAGAGGCTCATCCTGATCCTAAGCTGCGATGTAGGGAGAGGACGGATGCCCAGACCGTCATTTCAAGGCCCAAGAGATGCTGTGAGGGGAACGCACAGAGAATGAACGGAGAGCTGGGTGGGGCAGTGTCCTGAGAGTGAGTTGTGGTCAAAAGGCTGGGCTTGGGGCTGGCGGACGAGGTGCAGGGGCAAGCTCTGAGGTCAGGGCTGGCGGTGGAGGAGGAGAACCCGGTCCTGCTGCTGGGCAGCCAGTGCTTGGAGGATTGGATGTCACCAAGAGGATGGAGGGACAGCTGGGGCCCTGGGCAAGGGCGATGGGTAGGGGAGGTGGGTTGGGAGGACAGAAGGACCTGGGCATGTCCAGCCTTCAAGGTCCCTCACAGAGAAAACCGCAGAGCTGGGGACTGCTGGGCGGTGGTTTTCTTTATTTCATGGGTTTGCTGATGTTTTTCTGTTTTGTGTTTTTGCTCACAAATGTCCATTCCATCCCCGCTGACAAACCGTGCTTCCTGCAGTGATTTCCTTTGCGTCCTTGTCAGAACTCAGTGGAACAGATGTTGCAGTTCCTTTCCGGTTCTCAGTTCTGTTCCACTGGATGATGACCTATCGCTGTGCAAATATCATGTGTGTGCACTCCTCATGAGGCATCGAAAGCCTCAGTATCCAGTAGGATGATCCCTCCAACTGTATTCTTGCTTTTCAGTATTGTCAGCTGTTGTCCAACTGTGCTTTTCTATAGAGACTTTAGAACAAGTTTGTCTGTGTCTGAAAAACACCTTACAGGGATTTTGGTAGGAATTGGATTGAACCTGTAGATCAGTTTGGACATCTCCTATGTTGAATCTTCCAACCCATGAGCCCAGTGTGCCTTTCCATTTACTTAGATCTTGGACTTATTTCATTCGCATTTGGTCTTTCTCAGGATCTGAATTCTATATTGCCTTATAGCTAAGCATTTCATTTTCTTTAGGTCAACTGTATATGGTAATTGCTTTTAACTTTTGTTCCCACATGTTTGTTGCTAGTATATGGAAATGGGATTGATTTTGTGTGTTGACTTTTGTCTCCGGCCACGTTGCTAAAATCACGTATTATTTCTAGGACATTTTTGGAGGTTCCTTGGGATTTTTTTAAATGTGCATACACGTTTAGGATCATAATGTCTTCCTGTTGAATTAATCTTTCTATCCATGTATAATATTCCTCTAGTCATTTTCTTTGCTCCAGAATTTTCTTTATTTTACATTAATGTAGCCACATCTTGGGTATGTATTTGCATGGTGTGTCAGTTTCCATCATTTTGCTTTCATATTATCCTTGCCATTGAATTTTATGTGTTTCTTCTGAGAGCATATCTTTTCCTTGTTTGTTATTTTAATTGGATTTTTAATTTACTCTGACCATCACTGCCTTTTAATTGGTATTATTTATACTTACTGTGATTATTGATTTGTTAGGTCTTGAACCTGCCATGGTCTTTCTTTCTGTTTCTACTCCCTGAGTTCTTGCTCCTGTGTTTCTTTTTCATCCTCCTCTGTGTTGCTTTTACCTAATGAAGTACTCCAGTTGTATTCATGCGTGGTGTTTTTGGCCTCACTGCTTTGCTATGGGCTGAGTTGGCAACTGGACGCAGAAGGCAATGGCAACCCACTGCAGTACTCTTGCCGAGAAGGTCCTATGAATGGAGGAGCCTGGTAGGCTGCAGTCCATGGGATCACTAGGAGTCGGACACGACTTCACTTTCACTTTTCACTTTCATGCATGGGAGAAGGAAATGGCAACCCACTCCAGTATTCTTGCCTGGAGAATCCCAGGAACGGGAGAGCCGGGTGGGCTGCCGTCTATGGGGTCGCACTGAGTCGGACACGACTGAAGCGACTTAGCAGTAGCAGGAGCTTTGCTCAGTACCCCTAGTGGTCACCCTGGGTATTGCAGCCCATCTGCAGGATTCCCTCCAGAAAGGTGCCCGCGTCACTCTTCCCACTTCTTAGATGGTGTGCCGAGCACCAGCCGGCACGGTGATCTCGAGGTGTTCATCACGCATGATTTAGAAACGCATGACCTGAAGGATAGGCCATCGATTTACTTATACTCACGCTTCCTCTTGTTCTTCTTTCTTCCCGATGCTCCCAGGACTTTTCTTTCGCCATTTCCTCTGTTTTTAGAATTCTCTTCCCTGGTGGCAATCATTCTCTAAGCGTGGGTCTGCTAGCAACGAATTCCTTTTTTTTGTTGTTGTTGTTGTTGTTTTTCTTCTAAAAGTGTTTTTATTTCCCCTGAATTCCTGAAGGATCTTTTTTTCCCGACCTACCTCCTCCCTTTCAGCCCTTGGGAAATGGCCCCACTGGCCTCCGTGGTGTCTGACACTGGAACTGCGATTCTGCAGATGGGGTTCTTCTCTCTGGCTGCTCTCGGGATGTTTTACTTTGCTAATTTTAAAAAGTTTAATTATGATGCATCTTAGTTTTGATAAACTCTCAGTTTTGAGTTTACTCTCTTTGGAGTTCATTCAGCTTGCTACATCTAGAGGTTTATTTACATCTTTTGCCAGACTGAGAAATTTTTTTTCATTATTATTTCTTCAAATACGCTGTCGGACACGACTGAAGTGACTTAGCAGCAGCGTGCTCTCTCCTCTCCTCTGTGGACGTTTGGGACGAATGTTGGCTCTTTGCTCACTGTTCCTCGGGCTCTGTTCATTTTGCTTCTTTATTCCATTTTCTCTCTGTTGTTCAGATTGGGTAAATCCTATTGATCTGGGCTCAAGTTCACTGATTCTATCCTCTGTCATCTCCACTCTACTGTTGAGCCCATCCTATGGGCTTTTTACTTTCAGTGACTGTATTTTTTAGCTTTTTAATTTTTATCCCACTACTTTTCAAAGACTGACATCTCATTGCTGATAGGTTTCCATTCGTTTTAAGACAATTTTGTAATCAGTTGTTGAATTATTTTTATGGCGGCTCCTGTAAATTTCCCCCCAGATACCCCGCTGTGGGATCATCTCAGCAGAGGGGACAGCTGAGTGTTTCTCTTGCATGTTGTGATTTTCAGTGGTTTCCTGGACACTCGGTCCCTTACATTAGGAGAGTCTGAGTTGCAGTTACATCTTGCATCTCAGCAGTCAGCTCCAGGCCTAAATTTGCAGTTCCGATGATAATTTAATTTCTGGAGTCTCTACAGGGTTACTTTTCCTGTCCTACTGGGGTTTTGCTAGAATCTGCTGGTTACATGTGGGGGGGTACAGAAGGCGGTCCCCTGCATGACTGAGTTCCTTACCTAAGTAGGGAGTGTGGATGGAGGGGCTCAGGCCCGTCCACAGCTCCGGAGCCCAGGGCCTGGCGCCCACACCTGGCCAGAGGTGGGGCTGCTTCACCACTCTCAACCCACCTGAGCTCAGGTACTGGTGGCAGCCTTCTTTTCTGCAAAACTTCCAGTTCTAGTTCATGTATCGTAAGTGACCTGGACCGTGGAGGGCATGCCCGGGCAGTGTTCTGATGACTGACAAGGCAGCCCTGCCTCAGGGACATGACCTTTCTGCTGGATGTATGGTGCCCCGGGCACAGGGAGACAGCGCTTGGCAGGAACCCTCACCTGCTCACCTGGGGCAAAGCTTCGTCATCTGTCCAGCCGTCCTGCAGGCGTCTTGAGCTCTGGGGCAGGGGGCTAGGACTCTCTGCCCCCCCCACCCCACCCCGCCCAGGTGAGTGCCCAGATGGAGTCCACCCAGCCCCTCCAGCGCTTCTCAGCTGTTCCCCCACCTCCAGCCTCCTTCTCCGCTGTTACTAGAAGCCCTCCCACCAGCTTCCCTTCCCTGGGCTCAGGGCACCGGTTCCAAGCGTTCCCCTCNGCTCACCTGGGGCAAAGCTTCGTCATCTGTCCAGCCGTCCTGCAGGCGTCTTGAGCTCTGGGGCAGGGGGCTAGGACTCTCTGCCCCCCCCACCCCACCCCGCCCAGGTGAGTGCCCAGATGGAGTCCACCCAGCCCCTCCAGCGCTTCTCAGCTGTTCCCCCACCTCCAGCCTCCTTCTCCGCTGTTACTAGAAGCCCTCCCACCAGCTTCCCTTCCCTGGGCTCAGGGCACCGGTTCCAAGCGTTCCCCTCCTGCTCAGCTGTTCTGAGAAACACTGCCCGTCCTGCCTCCCTGGAGAGTCACATTTATAGTTTAAGTGCATTTTCTTCTGTCAACAAAATCTGGATTTCTGTTTCAAAATGTTTGCTTCTGATGAGACTTCGAATCTGTTTAGGGAGAAAAAATGGATCATTGACTGCGCATCTGCCTTTTTGTGGATCCTCTGGCCACTCCCTGCCTCCTTTGAGGGCACGTGGAGGGCGTCCCTGCTGATGACAGAAGCAGCAGAGGACGCCAAGACAGGTGAGGACACGCTGAGAAGGGCGAGGACACGCTGAGAAGGGCGAGGACACGCCAAGATGGGTGAGTCTGCAGGGGATCCCAGGTGTGCATTTTCCAGAAACGGGAGGCCAAGGGTTGGAGGGACAGGGAGGAAGGGATGGAGGGACCTAGGAGAAGCTGGGAGGAGGAAGGTGATGGAGAATCGGGGGAGGAAGCCTGAGATTTGGGGTGCATGTGGGAAATACACACAGGGTAGCTGCAACATCGTGTGGATGGACCTGATGTGAGAGAGGCAGTTCTGGGCGGTGGACGGGAGTTCAGGGGTTATGAGGTTGTACCTGATCACTGAGCTTCACCCAGGGATCAAGAAGCTACGGATAGCATAGTAAAAGGCCAGCAGGGACGAGGAACAGAAGGTGATGACGGAGGGGCAGCCAGGGATGAGAGGAGCCCCAAGGGGACGAAAGGGAGGCGCCGGGCATGGTGCAGGGAGGGCGTGCTGCCCAAGGGGCTCGTGTCAGAGCGGCCCGACCGCGTGGGGGCTCTACCTGCGCTCAGCGCCCCCAGAGCCGTCATCCTCTGCCCCCCTCCCCCAAAGGGTGGGGCGCTCGCTATCCAGGCCACCGATGGAGCTGGGGCGTGTCTGAGGGACGTGGAGAGCTGTCCGCCGTCACAAGCCAGGTGGGCTGGGCCTGCTGGCCGCTGAGTAGGCCTGGGGCTGACCCTGGCTGCTCAGACCTGCCTGTGAGATGACACCGCCTCTCCAGCTGTGTGCTCGAGGCCCTGGTGTGAACTGAGCCTTGCAGCCCGTACCCCACCCCGCAGGCCACGCAGCCCCGCCCCCCGGCCATGCAGCCCTGCCCCTGTCTCTTATACACATCTGATCTTCCCGACTCAGGGATCGAACCCGGGTCTCCAGCATTGCAGGCAGACGCTTTACCGTCTGAGCCACCAGAATCATATTTACGACAGGAGAAAATAGAGCTGTCCACAGACCAAAGTTGGCCTTATTGTTTGGTGACATGAGATGTTATCGCTGTCAAAACTGCCAGTAAAAGTCTATGTGTCTGTTCAGTTGTATCTGACTCTTTATGAACCCATGGACTGCAGAATGACAGCTTTCCTGTCCTTCACCATCTCATGGAGTTTGCTGAAACTCATGTCCGTTGAGTCTATGATGCCATCCAACCATCTCATCCTCTGTCATCCCCTTCTCTGCCTGCCCTCAACCTTTCCCAGCATCAGGGTGTTTTCCAATGAGTCAGCTCTTTGCATCAGGTGGCCAAAGTATTGGAGCTTCAACTTCAGCATCAGTCCTTCCAATGAATATTCAGGATTCATTTCCTTTAGGATTGACTGGTTTGATCTCCTTGCTGGCCAAGGGACTCTCAGGAGCCTTCTCTAGCACCACCATTCAAAAGCATCACTTCTTTGGTGCTCAGCTTTCTTTATGGTTNAAAGGATGTCCCTCCCCATCCTCCCCACCCCACCCCCCAACCTCCTGGTGCTGCGCTCCTGGAGATTAAGACAAATTAAAACATGCTGGCTTCTGAACCTTGTGGGACAAACAGGATAATGGTGGGCAGCAGGCTGGAGCTGGCACTCGTCAGAGCCTGAGAGCCAACTGTGAGATTTTCAGGAATTTGTGAGCCAGTGGGCATCCCGTTGGTAGCCTGAAATCGGCCACAGTAGGAAACTGGCAAACACCACACACTGGGTTTTTGTTTTTATTTTTGCAGAACCAGTTGTTAAGCACTTACCATCGGGCTGTCTTTCCTATCTTTTGTTTCATCTAAATGTGGAGTTTTCACTTAATGTCATTTATTTGGTCCTGTTGTTTTATTTATCATGATGATTTGGGATTTTAATTTTGTTCATCAATAATTCCACCAGACCTCACTACTGTCACTCAGCTTTTTCATTCCCAAATTGGATACATCCATTTGTTGTATGGATAGAATCTTCTTCAATTCATGACAAAAGGCTTAACAAGAGGAATGAAACACAGAGTCTGGACAGAGCTGAGACACAGTAGAGGGAGGAACCCCACAGGACGAGCAAGAGACCCTAGGGCTCAGCCAAGTCCGGAGCCTGGGAAGGGCCTGGCCGGGCACGGGCTCCGCAGAAGGGCCGGGAAGACAGCTCAGGACTCGAGATGCCCCGGCGCAGCTTGATGGAGACACAGGCCACTACCCTGAGCCGTTGGGGGTCACCTGCCCCTGGAACGAGGCTGTCCCTGCTGAAGGGTCAGCTCCTCTTCTTGCTTCTTCCACTCACTCCATGTTCTCAGGCTTCTGGCTGCAGACAGTGCCTCCCGGCCAGGATGACCAGACGCACATTACCATCACGAGAGGCAGCCGTGCCTTCCTCAGTGACCCATGGCAGGGAGCTTCTGACCTGCAGGAGGAAGACACTGGTCAACATGATGGCTGCAGCCCATTTGCCACGTCCCCTTAAGTCCCCCCCAGCCCCTGCTCTTCAGGATTACTGACCCGTAAAACCTGTTATTGCTCCTGTAACCAACAATGTACTCAGCAACCTTCTCAAAGCCGGATGACCCATGATGTTTTTGTGAGCAGGGCTTCCCTGATGAATCTGTCTGCAATGCAGGAGACCCCGGTTTGATTCCTGGGTCAGGAAGATCTCCTGGAGAAGGGATAGGGAACCCACTCCAGTATTCTGGCCTGGAGAATCCCATGGACTATATATGGGATCACAAAGTGTTGGACACGATTGAGCAACTTTCACTTAAGCTTTCACACCTAATGCCTAAGTATGTTAAGATCTGATCTCAATATCCTGCACTGGTGGGGTCACTCGTCCAGTATAAAGAAAGGAGGAGAGAAAGATGAAACTGCAAAACACCCCCCAACCACCACCCCCCACCCCCCGCAGGAAGGGGCTTTTCCCTCAAAAGAGTGTCTGAACCCCTCCCGGGGAGACAAGCCTGGGAAAGATGGGGCAGAGCACGCCTGGGGTGCAGGAAGCAGACTCCTGGAAGACACTGACCAGCCAGCCAAACCATCTACACACAGAGTGATGCCGTGCTCTCTGGGACTCTGGCGTCCTGAGTTCCAGTCCCGAGAGGGGGGACGTCCAGGCTGGTGCAGGTCTTCCCTGTAGGGCCCTGGTGGCAGCAGGAAGTGGGGGCCTCCTTACAGACCAGGAGGAGGAGGCTGCAGGGGGAGCTCCCCCCGCCTCAACCCTGAACCCTGGGGTGCAGAGCTCGAGAGGGAGGGTCAGCGATCAGACACCCAGAGTCCAGGAAGCACAGAAGCGAGTCCTGGAAGCACAGAAACGAGTCCCACAGGGAGCTCACAAGGATGGGAAGTCACGAGTGGTTGACCGAAGCAGTTCCAGGGGAATCGCAAGGCGAGGTCCACACAGCATGATCTGGGCTGAGAGTGTATGCAGGGGGGTGAGCTGAGGAGGAGGCCAGCAGAGCCTGCGACTTTGCTGACCGCCAGTGTGGACCACAGGTTCAAGGAGATTCAGTCCAGTGAGGAGGAGAAGACATAGGCAGTAACCAGAGGGGCTGAAAGGTCACTTTCTGTGTTTGATGCCCTTCGAAGCAGAGAGAGCCTGAAGGGCAGACGTGACGGCCGATGAGTCAGCCAGAGGAGGAGGCAGCTGGCAGAACCAGGTGCCAGAGGGGACAGGGCAGGGCGTCACTGCACTGAGGGAGACGGGCCTGGGGAGATGGGCAGGTGCCTTCTGATCTGAGCTCTTTTCAGAGACACAGCAGAAATCTTTATGTCATACATCAAGAAAGTTTCTATTATTTGTCTTGCTATTAGCCTCATATGTGAGTACCTTGTCCTTCCCAGGTGGCGCTAGTGGTAAAGAATCCCCCTGCAAGATGCAAGGAGATGTGAGAGACTTGGGTTAGCCCCTGAGTCGGGAAGATCCCCTGGAGGAGGACATGCAACCCACTCCAGTGTTCTTGCCTGGACAATCCCATGGACAGAGGAGCCTGGTGGGCTACAGTCCANCGCTAGTGGTAAAGAATCCCCCTGCAAGATGCAAGGAGATGTGAGAGACTTGGGTTAGCCCCTGAGTCGGGAAGATCCCCTGGAGGAGGACATGCAACCCACTCCAGTGTTCTTGCCTGGACAATCCCATGGACAGAGGAGCCTGGTGGGCTACAGTCCATGGGGTCACAAAGAGTCAGACACGACCGAGGGTCTCAGCATAGTGAGTATCCAGATTACAAATAACCCCAAAGACGCATGTATTCTAGAATCTGAAATGCCTGCTTTCCAAGGAATCAATTCTTGCTTACGGGTATTCTGCTACTTTGCTGTGGTGAGAGATGCAGGCCAACCAGAAACACGGTCCCATCCTGACCACCCAAGAATCCTTGTTTGAAGTTATTTTAAACTCTAGTGAGTTCTTTTAAAGCATTATGCACATTACTACATTTTTATCAAAACTTTTTGCACATTTGATGACATTTAATTATAGTTTGTGATGATTAGGCATAAGATCATGGAAGGTGAAATTTTAATATCAAATGTAGTACTTTTACTTGGATATAAGCAGGCTTAGTGGATTTCTTTAAAGGCTTAATTTTTATCTGGAGTTGGATGAATGTCTCAAGCATATTTTTACTACTGAAAGAGTGGTGTTTTTTAAAGAAAATAACCTTATGATGTTATTCACCACTATTATTGTAATGGGCAGCTACTTAGTAATGTCAGACCAGCCCCTCTCCTCATGAAAGCACCAAGCCCCTCCCTGAAGCCCCACAGCATTTTTAGAGGGATGTGTTTAATTAGAAACCGTCTCCACTAAAATGAGCAGCTGACTCGGGTCCAGAGGTACAGAGACTGTCGGAGGAGAAAGAACTAAACACCTTTGGTGGAAGGAATTCATCACCGTGTGGTGATGAATTCGTAGGAGGTGGAGAGACCTTAAACCCTGAAAGTTTACAATGGGTTTGACTCTTGTCTTCAAACTTATGAAGTGGATTTCTTTCTAAAAATCTATTTTGAGAACAATATAGCCCCACCCTATGACCGTTTCTACAAACAAAGCATGACCTAGTCCAGAACTCTTCTCCTTGCGTGCGCTCGGTTGCTCAGCCGTGTCCAGCTCTTTGCAACCCATGGACTGTACCCACCAGGCTCCCTCAATCCAGGGGATTCTCCAGGCAAGAACACTGGGGTGGGTTGCATGTCCTCCTCCAGCGGGTCTTCCCGACCCAGGGATGGAACCAATGTCTCCTGCATTTCCTGCATTGGCAGCCGAGTTCTTTACTACTACAGCCACGTGGGAATCCATTCTTTTTCTTTAGGATTTGTAAAAATACTTTTGTTTTTACTGATGATGGAAAAAAGAGTCCATTCCCAAATCCCTGTCCTCAAGCTTGACAATTTAAAATTACTGTCAGGTGTCAATATCCAGGTACCGGAGAGCAGCGGCGAGTGTGCTCTGGGCAGTGCTCCAGCTCGAGGTGGCCCCGGCAGCTGACAGAGCATCACTCCTCTGCACGGAGCAGCCCCTCTTGTCACTGAGACCCGACGGCGAGTTGTCGGAATTGAATGTTAGAACAGGGCTGACAGACGGAAAAGTGTTTCCCCCCAAAATGAGCAGAGAGTGAAAGCCACTCACTCATGTCTGACTCTTTGCAACCCCATTGACTATGCAGTCCAGGGAATTCTCCAGGCCAGAATGCTGGGGAGGGTAACCGTTCCCTTCTCCAGGGGATCTTCCCAGCACAGGGATCGAACCCAGGTCTCCTGCATTGCAGGCGGATTCTTTACCAGCTGAGCCACCACGGAAGCCCAAGAATACTGGAGTGGGTAGCCTATCCCTTCTCCAGGGGATCTTCCTGACTCAGGAATCGAACCGGGGTCTCCTGCCCTGTAGGCGGATTTTTCACCAACTGAGCTATGAGGCAAGCCCTAAATAAGCAGAAGGAATTTCCAAAATAAAGAGTTCTGCAACAGCAATGTAATGAACTTGATTCTTGTAAAACAGCGGAGTGTCATTCAATTAGTAACTTAATATAGGATGTTAATAAAACCAAGGTTCAGGATGTGATGTCTGACCCAGACAGAGTCCTGCATACAGAGTAGAGCTCTGTTCATTCACACCACCCCCGCCACCCACCACCCCACCATCCCCGCCATCCACACCCCCTCCATCCACACCCCGTC
>SJYX01008424.1:236106-274980 GCA_006410675.1 Oreotragus oreotragus | reverse complement strand
CCCGCCATCCTCCACCCCCACACCCACCATCTACCAGCCCCTCCATCCTCCAGACAGTTAGGTGAGAGATACTTCTGAGTGTACAAATAGGGTAGAAATTCAAATGTTTAAGAAAAAAAAATCACTCCCCTCTCTACCTTCTTCCCCTCTTTTTCTCCCCAATCAGCAAACAAAAACACCTGCTGACCTAGTGACCACATTATTTTTTAAAACATCAAAGGTGATTTCCACTGAAAAGAGCTCGAGCCTAGAGAGCTGATTCCAATTTTTCTGTTCTTCAAAACAGCTTTCTATTCTTTTGATGCTGCTGGTACAATAATCTATGAAAATAGAGAATAAATAGCAGCCAGCTGACTCTTGTCACTTCCAGCAAGCGCACCCTCTTCACTGAACTGTCCTTTGAAATACTTGACCTTTATACAGACACACTTGCACAGCATCTTTCAAAGAACTGAGACAATAATCAGTGGAAATGGAAGTACAGCCCTGGAGACATTGCATGCACGAGTGTAGCCTCAGTTTTATACGATGTTATAGTATCTTACAAAACTAAAGCTTCCGTGGTTGTCGTCTCTTTCTGGAACCTGCCGCCCTCCCCCCACCACCCCACAACCAGCCCTTCTCCTCCAGGGAAGAAACCGGCCCTCCCCCAGGGTAAGGAGCATGTTCACTGGTAACTGGTCTCTTTGCTGATGGCCCTCGCTGGAAGGAAGCTCTTTATATCTCATCTAAATCCTCCCTATTGAAGCGTAAGCCCGTTTCCTCTTTCTCTGTCCTCAGTGTGAGAGGGGACAGCTGGTCCCCGGCCTCTATATAATAACCCTTCAGCATCCTGAAGATGGTTATTAGGTCCTGTTGCTCTTNCTCTTTGCTGATGGCCCTCGCTGGAAGGAAGCTCTTTATATCTCATCTAAATCCTCCCTATTGAAGCGTAAGCCCGTTTCCTCTTTCTCTGTCCTCAGTGTGAGAGGGGACAGCTGGTCCCCGGCCTCTATATAATAACCCTTCAGCATCCTGAAGATGGTTATTAGGTCCTGTTGCTCTTCTCCAGGCTAAATAATCACAGATCCTTTAATCTTCCTTCATAGGTGCTATTTTCCGAGTCTTTAATCGTTTCTGCTGCTCTCTACTGAAGCCCTTTCAGGCTTAAGTCCCGTGTGTGCCCTCTTTGGAGGGGGGGCACAGACAGTTGAAAAGCTAGGCAGCCTAAAGGCACAGCAGTCATGTCCACGAGGAAGGATGGTTTTGCCCCTGGTGACACGGCTGAATTAGTTTAAGAGCCTCTCTGCATCCCTGTAATATGTAAATGGTGGAGAACAATCATCACCTTCTTCTGACCGAAAAGTGAAATATCAATACTAAAAATAGTAACAGCAGGAACGGAGCAAAACTGGTGAGACACGGGCCAAAGATCGTGATGAATCTCAACTTTTTAAAGTTGTGAACATGATAGTCAGAAACGTAAGTAATTAACATTTGGTTGGACTTCCCTGATATTAGGGGGTTTCCCTGATAACGCAGTTGGTAAAGAATCCGCCTGCTATGCAGGAGACCTTGGTTCGATTCCTGGGTTGGGAAGATCCCCTGGAGAAGAGATAGGCTACCCACTCCAGTATTCTTGGGCTTTCCTTGTGGCTCAACTGGTGAAGAATCTGCCTGCAATGCGGAAGACCTGGATTTGATCTCTGGGCTGGGAAGATGCCCTGGAGAAGGGAATGGCTACCCACTCCAGTATTCTGGCCTGGAGAATTCCATGGGTCACAAAGAGTTGGACACAACTGAGTGACTTTCACTGGACAGCTTGTTCTGTGTGAATTTTGCAATTTCTAGCAACTTGCAATCCATTTCTTTTTTTTTAATTCCCCAACTACTTTGTGATATCCTTTTCAGCATATAGTCTAGGCCCTTTTCTGTCAAAATCCAAATCCATCATGTAAGTTCCTAAAACGGAGGCTTGCAAAACAGAGACATGAGTAAGGCTCACCTGGAGGGCACCTGGCTGGCCGGTGGGAAGCACCTGGAGGTCTCCTGGCTCGCCCACGCTCCTGACTGCGTTAGTGTAGGTGATGGCTGGGCTCCGTGTGTTTGCAGAGCCTCCAGGTGAAAGCAGAAAGATGAGGGCCTGCACTTGTAAATGTCCCCGCCCCGCTGGCCACCTAGGTAGGGTAGTCTGGCCTCTCTGTCCTCTGCAGGCTCCCAGTCTCCTTCTGACCATTTAGTTAAATTTCATGGTCATGATCAAATCAGTCCCCATTCTCTATGGTGTTATCTGCTGCTCCCAGCTTGGTTTCCTTGTTCACTTAATGAACATGCTTTCTATCCTATCATTGAGAAAAATGGATGAAAGTGCTTAACTGGCACTAAACCCAAGATTTTCCATAGGGAAATGCCACTTGCTACATTCTCTGATGTCAACGCTGCACCGTCCCTAAGTGTGCCTTGAGCTCAGACTGCACACATCCTCTGGTTTATGATTCAAACGGCGCCTTACCTATATGCAAATGAGAATTTCATTTACAGTAAACACAAAATGTCATGGCTACGTGTCGAAAATTGGACTGGAGTTTCATTATTTTACTGTGACTTAAGAGGGACATTTCTTCTTATTTATGTCATAAAGATGCTCCTGTTGATTTGGTTTTATGAATAAACTAGGGGATTCCCTGGTGGCTTAGCTAGTAAAGAATCTGTCTGCAGTGTGGGAAACTCAGGTTCGATCCCTGGGTCAAGAAGATCCCCTGGAGAAGGGCATGACAACTCACTCCAGTATTCTTGCCTGGAGAATTCCATGGACAGAAAAGCCTGGCGGGTTACAGTCCATGGGGTCACAAAGAGTCGGACATGACTGAGTGACTAACACATACACACACACACACACAAATAAACTACTCATAATATAAAATCGATCAATGCTATTTCTGGAAAAGAACAAACTTCTTCAAACAAACCATATAATATTTTCACTACCATTATTAAAAAATTTTTTTTAATGTTTAAGTTGAAAACACATGCAAATATATAATAGATTCAGCTAAATTTCAGAATACTTTTCAAACTCAAGATATTTTAACACCGGTTGGGGTCACCTAGAATTAACAGAACATTTCCGTTAGAAATTTACACGTGCCTTTAGATCCAGTCCATGAGTATTCACTGAACACCTACTATGTGTACAAAACAGCCATCAAAATTGGTTTTAGCCATTTTATACCCACATCTACACTCAGAGGTGGACAGACCAGAGGACTGAGGGTCTTTGAGAGAGCCTGTGTTCCCGAATAGAATCAGAGGGAAGGAACGGTTCACAAGACAGTAATGGGGATCTTTGGGTCCGGAAGTTAGGGTACCCTGGGAGCCAGTCACTTTAAAATGCCTCCGTCCTTTGTTATAAAAACAGAAGAAAGCATTATCCTCTGATTGAAAGGTGCCTTCCTTCCTTTATTTTTAAAAACATCGCAAGTGTTGGTCAATGTACAAGTTGGCAAAGTGATACAAAAATGAAGTTTTTTTCTAAAGGAAGCTGGAGAGGAGTGAACTGTTTTAACCTGTCACCCCGGGTGGCCTTCTTGTGTTGTTCCTTGTTTAGAAATGAAATAATATTGTTTCAAATGTGGCAATTTTCTCTTTATTCTTGAAACAAGCAAACTGGAAATTGCAAAATAGAAGAGGATAAAGCATAATTACTGCTTTCATTTATTCACACCATATTAATGTAATATAATTATCCGGTGAATAGACAGAACCTTATGACTGTATAACAACAGGGCAACAAAATGCTACAGGCAGCTCTGTAAGGCACATGCAGGAAACACTTTACAGGAGGAAACGCCTTTTCTGCTTTGATGCGACACGCGGTGGACAGTTGACTTGTCACCGCTGAGTGACCCATAGAGGGAAAGGGAGGGTGGAGGGGTGACAAAGGCCTCCAAGATGAGCAGGGAGAGTTGTTCCCCTGAAGAGTGAGCCTGGGGAAGGATGAGGATAACCCAGCAGACCTCCAGAGAGAACGTGGCAGGGAGCTGAACCAGAAGCAGCTTGCAGGTCAACCAGAAGGCCAGGAGGAAGGTCAGGTCCAGTCATCGCCAGGAACCCGGAGGGGTGTGATTGGGGGGAGGCGGAGGCCAGGAGGAGGTCCGTCAGCAGCGAGGGGTGGCCGCGAACCCGGTCTCTCACAGGCTGTGGAGATCTGCAGGGAGCCCGGCTCCAGAGCAAGGCCGGCCTCACAGAGGCTCTGTTTGGGGACAGGAGGCCTATCCTGACACTGCAGTGGGCACCTTACAATTTCCAGGGAACTGCTGCTGCTAAGTCACTTCAGTCGTGTCCGACTCTGTGCGACCCCATAGACGGCAGCCCACCAGGCTCCCCCATCCCTGGGATTCTCCAGACAAGAATACTGGAGTGGGTTGCCATTTCCTTCTCCAATGCATGAAAGAGAAAAGTGAAAGTGAAGTCGCTCAGTCTGTCAGACTGTTAGTGACCCCATGGACTGCAGCCCACCAGGCTACTCCGTCCATTGGATTTTCTAGGCAAGAGTACTGGGGTGGGATGCCATTGCCTTCCCCGTTCCAGGGAACTGGAGCTCAGGAAATCACGTGAACTCCTGGAGGAGACCCAGGGTGTGATGAAGTTGTGTCCACTGGCTTGTGTGTCTGATGTCCTCTGTACACTTCCCACCTCAATTTAAATTTTCAATTTAGTTTGAAATGTGCACAGTGAAGAAAGGAAATCTGGGCTAAAAACAGGACAATCAACTGCCGTAGCGTTCTGTGTTCCTGACCTCTGTGTGTCTGCAGAGTGAATCACTTTGAATGCCTTATTTTACCTAATCCTAAAATAACTTCATGGAGATTGTACTAACTTTCCCAGGATCGCTTTTCCGAGAGCTGCTAAGGGATACTCATTCATTTGACCATTCATTCATTCCACAAAGTTGAGTGAGCAGTTACCATGTTTTGGGCAATGAGGTAACAAGGATGAGAAAAACGGCGTCCCATTCTCATGGAACTTACATACTAGGAGAGAAGACGGGCATTTAAGTACCAACTACACTCACAGTATTCACTTGTAAAGTATGATGGGTACCACAAAAGAATAAAATACAGGACCGAATTCACCTGACACTTAGTGGTAAACAACCTGCCTGCCAATGAGGGAGACTTGAGATATTCGGGTTCCATCCCTGGGTCAGGAAGACCCCCTGCAGAAGGGAACAGCAACCCACTGCAGTATTCTTTCCCGGAGAGTCCCATGGACAGAGGAGCCTGGCAGGCCACAGTCCATGGGGCCACAAAGAAACATGACTGAAGCTACTGAGCATGCCGACACACATGAACTAAACCCACTCTGAGAATTTAGAGAAAGAAATGACACAGGGAGGATCCGGGAAGACCGCAGCACCAGGGAAAGGGGCAGAGGCCTGTTGGTGGCGGTGTGGGAGTGGGGAGGCTCAGAGCTGAGGGGCTGCCCTGGGGTGGGGAGGTGGCAGAACAGAGAGGGGGAGCAGGGAACTCCAGGACCCAGAGACAGGCCAGGACCCTGAGCACGAAGACAGAAACCTGGACCACGGACGCACACACAGAAACAATCATAGTCCCTCCCTAGCTGCACAAATCTCCATGAGAAGGACCCAGACAATGAAAATCAAAGCATCTCAGGTGACTGAAGTCCCCTCTCCCAATTCATTCCCTTCAAAAAGAAAAAAAAAAACACACACACACACACAACTACCACAAATTCAATTAAATAGCCCCCCAAATAGGCTGTATTTTTTCAGAAATGAACTAAAACATGAAAAATTAAAAACAAAAATGGGTGAGTCATGGGAATACAGGAAAAACTGTTGATTCAAGAACTCTAAAAAAATGCAAATTTAGTGATTCAGTCTCAGAAATGATGACTAATTGATGACTAATGATGATGTAATAAGAACAAATTCAGATAAAAATGTAGTAAGTGATATTGAAGGAAGAAAGAAAAACAAACAAAAAATAAGATCAAGTGTTAATAGAAAGTAAAAAGTCAGAGGAGGTAGCTGAAACGGGAAGGAGAAGCTACTGAAGATCAAGAACCAGACAATGGGGCAGGGTCACCTGTACAGCTGTGATAGAAGAGAACATTCCAGAAATCAACACAGGATGGACAGATCCACCAGGTACTGGGCATAACTGACCTAGGATGATGTTCTTCGAGACTTACCCTATTAAAAAATATCACATTTTGAAGACAGAATTTCCCCTGGAACTTCAAAGCAGAAAAGTCAAACACCCCTCAAGGGCAAGAGAAATAAAGCGGCATTAAACTTTACAAAGCAACATGAGGGCAAAATTAAAAGAGCAATATTTTCGGGAAAATTGCGGAAAAAGAACAAACCAAGGATTCTGCAAATAGCCAAGCTGCTGCTCAGTTATGAGGCTACAGAATAAGGCTTGAATCTGCACAACGCATCCTCTACAGCACCTGCTACAGAGCGACCTACATCCATCTAAGAGGAGGAGACCGCAGGACTGGGCATCAGATAGCCCGGAAGTGAGAAACGCCTATGGTTACCTGTACCACTGGGACGGAGACGAAGATGGGGAAGGATGGAGAAGAACACACAGGCCTCTCTTTATCCCATCCTTCTGACTGTCTCTTAATTCTTTTACTCATTTTGCTATTTACTCTTATCCTGATGATTAGTTTTCAAAAATGTGTAAATAGTAACCCTTCATCTATCATATAGACTAACATTTGTATCTATGCCCTAACTTCTTCCCAGGTGGTGCTGGAGATAAAGAATCTACCTGCCAATGCAGGAGACTCGAGAGACACAGGTTCGATCCCTGGGTCAGGAAGATGGAGGAGGACATGGCAGCCTACTCCAGTATTCTTGCCTGGAAAATTCCATGGACAGAGGAGCCTCGTAGGCTACAGTCTATGGGGTCACAAAGAGTCAGACACGACTGAGCGCATACAACAGTCCCTTGGTCAACTTCACGTTTTATTTATGCTTGAAGACAAGGATTTTAAATTGACTATGCTATAGTATGCTATGCTATATTCCCTTAACCATTATGCATTTAAAACTTTTCCATATTTATCTGTGCATCAGATATTTCCTTTTTTTCTGCATAATGTTATTTTTCAGCCTTAATTTTTAATCTGCAAGGACGTTATTTTAGAGGATGATGCAAGGTAAGGATTTAATTTTTTTCGTAAAGATAACCAGTTGGATTCAAAACAGATATTGAACCACCTTCCAGTCCACTGATTTGTATACTAATTATGTGATATTTACATAAAATGTATTAAATTTGGAGTTGTGTATTTTCTTTTTAACGCCTTATCTTTTTTGCTGTTTTTGTTACCAGTACTGTTTTAAATGTTGGATTTTTACTTTACTTACACATCTTTTCTTACAAAAACATCAAATGAGTGCATCTGTTGTTGAAAATGGAGAAAGCACAGAAGCAAATGAAGAACTAGAAATCACCTATAAACTTAACAGCAAGGGACAAGCATGTCTATTATTTCAGTTTATGGCCTTTCAGGCATTCTTCTGCAAATATCTCCTGTCTATTTACTTGTTCTGTTTCTCTTGAATGGGGGTCCATTTATGTGGAGTCTTTGTTTTTCATGCTTCTACGGGCCATTACCCCCTTTTCTCTCCCCTTTTGCTCTTTTTCCCAAGCTCTTCTGGCTTTTGAGGGGTCATTTCCTGGTGTCTTCCAGGGAAGCCTCCCAGCTTGCAAGAATTGAGTGTCACTCACCTTCTGTCCCAGAACTTCTCTGCTTGACTGTCTCTACTTCTTTCTCATCAGTGTCCTGCATGGAGGAAATCTTTCTCACACCAGGTTGAGCTTGGCCGGCTCACAGGCTGGGTCGGTCCTACTAAGGAGTTCTTTCCCACCCAGTAGAGAATGGTTGGTCAACTCGTAGACCCAGAACTCTCCAAAGCTAGAGGAGAATTGCAAAATGGGTCACAAAACTTTATTGAAAATTAACTTTTTAATTGCGAAGTATCTTTAGCTCTGGATTGGCAGAGCCTCAGGAGTTGTGTAAAGAGGAAGTGCCTGTGAGTCCTGCAGAAACACTTGTGTGGACCAGCACGCTTCCCCGTCAGGGGGCGCAGGGCGCCACGAAGGTCAGAAAGCGCCTTTCCTTCTCATCTCTGGTGATAAGAGGGATGCGCCCAGAGCAATGCTAGTCGACTCTGCAGTGATCTCCGCATAGATGTGCAGCGACGCGGGGGCTGAAGACCAAGTGTTTCGCGTTTACTGGGGAAGAAGAGCATCCATCTGATGTGTCAAAGAACTGCCTCCAGAGAGAGAAGGCGCACTTATGGAAATGGCTCAACTTTGTGCCGAGCCTGCACGGCTGAGGAATTAAACAGGTTATTCCTGCAGCCACCCATGTGCACAATCACAGTGAATTTAAAACCATCTCGGAAGGAATCCTACTGGGAGTGTTTAGGCCCACAATTACAGTAAATGAAGATTCAGAATTAGCAAAAGCATTCCACTTAATTAGAAGCATTAAATAAGTACTACCAAATGTACAGTACTGTGAACATTTCCGTTAGAAATTTACACGTGCCTTTAGATCCAGTCCATGAGTATTCACTGAACACCTACTATGTGTACAAAACAGCCATCAAAATTGGTTTTAGCCATTTTATACCCACATCTACACTCAGAGGTGGACAGACCAGAGGACTGAGGGTCTTTGAGAGAGCCTGTGTTCCCGAATAGAATCAGAGGGAAGGAACGGTTCACAAGACAGTAATGGGGATCTTTGGGTCCGGAAGTTAGGGTACCCTGGGAGCCAGTCACTTTAAAATGCCTCCGTCCTTTGTTATAAAAACAGAAGAAAGCATTATCCTCTGATTGAAAGGTGCCTTCCTTCCTTTATTTTTAAAAACATCGCAAGTGTTGGTCAATGTACAAGTTGGCAAAGTGATACAAAAATGAAGTTTTTTTCTAAAGGAAGCTGGAGAGGAGTGAACTGTTTTAACCTGTCACCCCGGGTGGCCTTCTTGTGTTGTTCCTTGTTTAGAAATGAAATAATATTGTTTCAAATGTGGCAATTTTCTCTTTATTCTTGAAACAAGCAAACTGGAAATTGCAAAATAGAAGAGGATAAAGCATAATTACTGCTTTCATTTATTCACACCATATTAATGTAATATAATTATCCGGTGAATAGACAGAACCTTATGACTGTATAACAACAGGGCAACAAAATGCTACAGGCAGCTCTGTAAGGCACATGCAGGAAACACTTTACAGGAGGAAACGCCTTTTCTGCTTTGATGCGACACGCGGTGGACAGTTGA
Source organism: Oreotragus oreotragus (assembly GCA_006410675.1). NCBI lineage: Eukaryota > Metazoa > Chordata > Mammalia > Artiodactyla > Bovidae > Oreotragus > Oreotragus oreotragus. Next base: position 265,667 of record SJYX01008424.1, on the reverse strand, counting down.
CTTGTCACTGCTGAGTGACCCATAGAGGGAAAGGGAGGGTGGAGGGGTGACAAAGGCCTCCAAGATGAGCAGGGAGAGTTGTTCCCCTGAAGAGTGAGCCTGGGGAAGGATGAGGATAACCCAGCAGACCTCCAGAGAGAACGTGGCAGGGAGCTGAACCAGAAGCAGCTTGCAGGTCAACCAGAAGGCCAGGAGGAAGGTCAGGTCCAGTCATCGCCAGGAACCCGGAGGGGTGTGACTGGGGGGAGGCGGAGGCCAGGAGGAGGTCCGTCAGCAGCGAGGGGTGGCCGCGAACCCGGTCTCTCACAGGCTGTGGAGATCTGCAGGGAGCCCGGCTCCAGAGCAAGGCCGGCCTCACAGAGGCTCTGTTTGGGGACAGGAGGCCTATCCTGACACTGCAGTGGGCACCTTACAATTTCCAGGGAACTGCTGCTGCTAAGTCACTTCAGTCGTGTCCGACTCTGTGCGACCCCATAGACGGCAGCCCACCAGGCTCCCCCATCCCTGGGATTCTCCAGACAAGAATACTGGAGTGGGTTGCCATTTCCTTCTCCAATGCATGAAAGAGAAAAGTGAAAGTGAAGTCGCTCAGTCTGTCAGACTGTTAGTGACCCCATGGACTGCAGCCCACCAGGCTACTCCGTCCATTGGATTTTCTAGGCAAGAGTACTGGGGTGGGGTGCCATTGCCTTCCCCGTTCCAGGGAACTGGAGCTCAGGAAATCACGTGAACTCCTGGAGGAGACCCAGGGTGTGATGAAGTTGTGTCCACTGGCTTGTGTGTCTGATGTCCTCTGTACACTTCCCACCTCAATTCAAATTTTCAATTTAGTTTGAAATGTGCACAGTGAAGAAAGGAAATCTGGGCTAAAAACAGGACAATCAACTGCCGTAGCGTTCTGTGTTCCTGACCTCTGTGTGTCTGCAGAGTGAATCACTTTGAATGCCTTATTTTACCTAATCCTAAAATAACTTCATGGAGATTGTACTAACTTTCCCAGGATCGCTTTTCCGAGAGCTGCTAAGGGATACTCATTCATTTGACCATTCATTCATTCCACAAAGTTGAGTGAGCAGTTACCATGTTTTGGGCAATGAGGTAACAAGGATGAGAAAAACGGCGTCCCATTCTCATGGAACTTACATACTAGGAGAGAAGACGGGCATTTAAGTACCAACTACACTCACAGTATTCACTTGTAAAGTATGATGGGTACCACAAAAGAATAAAATACAGGACCGAATTCACCTGACATTTAGTGGTAAACAACCTGCCTGCCAATGAGGGAGACTTGAGATATTCGGGTTCCATCCCTGGGTCAGGAAGACCCCCTGCAGAAGGGAACAGCAACCCACTGCAGTATTCTTTCCCGGAGAGTCCCATGGACAGAGGAGCCTGGCAGGCCACAGTCCATGGGGCCACAAAGAAACATGACTGAAGCTACTGAGCATGCCGACACACATGAACTAAACCCACTCTGAGAATTTAGAGAAAGAAATGACACAGGGAGGATCCGGGAAGACCGCAGCACCAGGGAAAGGGGCAGAGGCCTGCTGGTGGCGGTGTGGGAGTGGGGAGGCTCAGAGCTGAGGGGCTGCCCTGGGGTGGGGAGGTGGCAGAACAGAGAGGGGGAGCAGGGAACTCCAGGACCCAGAGACAGGCCAGGACCCTGAGCACGAAGACAGAAACCTGGACCACGGACGCACACACAGAAACAATCATAGTCCCTCCCTAGCTGCACAAATCTCCATGAGAAGGACCCAGACAATGAAAATCAAAGCATCTCAGGTGACTGAAGTCCCCTCTCCCAATTCATTCCCTTCAAAAAGAAAAAAAAAAACACACACACACACACAACTACCACAAATTCAATTAAATAGCCCCCCAAATAGGCTGTATTTTTTCAGAAATGAACTAAAACATGAAAAATTAAAAACAAAAATGGGTGAGTCATGGGAATACAGGAAAAACTGTTGATTCAAGAACTCTAAAAAAATGCAAATTTAGTGATTCAGTCTCAGAAATGATGACTAATTGATGACTAATGATGATGTAATAAGAACAAATTCAGATAAAAATGTAGTAAGTGATATTGAAGGAAGAAAGAAAAACAAACAAAAAATAAGATCAAGTGTTAATAGAAAGTAAAAAGTCAGAGGAGGTAGCTGAAACGGGAAGGAGAAGCTACTGAAGATCAAGAACCAGACAATGGGGCAGGGTCACCTGTACAGCTGTGATAGAAGAGAACATTCCAGAAATCAACACAGGATGGACAGATCCACCAGGTACTGGGCATAACTGACCTAGGATGATGTTCTTCGAGACTTACCCTATTAAAAAATATCACATTTTGAAGACAGAATTTCCCCTGGAACTTCAAAGCAGAAAAGTCAAACACCCCTCAAGGGCAAGAGAAATAAAGCGGCATTAAACTTTACAAAGCAACATGAGGGCAAAATTAAAAGAGCAATATTTTCGGGAAAATTGCGGAAAAAGAACAAACCAAGGATTCTGCAAATAGCCAAGCTGCTGCTCAGTTATGAGGCTACAGAATAAGGCTTGAATCTGCACAACGCATCCTCTACAGCACCTGCTACAGAGCGACCTACATCCATCTAAGAGGAGGAGACCGCAGGACTGGGCATCAGATAGCCCGGAAGTGAGAAACGCCTATGGTTACCTGTACCACTGGGACGGAGACGAAGATGGGGAAGGATGGAGAAGAACACACAGGCCTCTCTTTATCCCATCCTTCTGACTGTCTCTTAATTCTTTTACTCATTTTGCTATTTACTCTTATCCTGATGATTAGTTTTCAAAAATGTGTAAATAGTAACCCTTCATCTATCATATAGACTAACATTTGTATCTATGCCCTAACTTCTTCCCAGGTGGTGCTGGAGATAAAGAATCTACCTGCCAATGCAGGAGACTCGAGAGACACAGGTTCGATCCCTGGGTCAGGAAGATGGAGGAGGACATGGCAGCCTACTCCAGTATTCTTGCCTGGAAAATTCCATGGACAGAGGAGCCTCGTAGGCTACAGTCTATGGGGTCACAAAGAGTCAGACACGACTGAGCGCATACAACAGTCCCTTGGTCAACTTCACGTTTTATTTATGCTTGAAGACAAGGATTTTAAATTGACTATGCTATAGTATGCTATGCTATATTCCCTTAACCATTATGCATTTAAAACTTTTCCATATTTATCTGTGCATCAGATATTTCCTTTTTTTCTGCATAATGTTATTTTTCAGCCTTAATTTTTAATCTGCAAGGACGTTATTTTAGAGGATGATGCAAGGTAAGGATTTAATTTTTTTCGTAAAGATAACCAGTTGGATTCAAAACAGATATTGAACCACCTTCCAGTCCACTGATTTGTATACTAATTATGTGATATTTACATAAAATGTATTAAATTTGGAATTGTGTATTTTCTTTTTAACGCCTTATCTTTTTTGCTGTTTTTGTTACCAGTACTGTTTTAAATGTTGGATTTTTACTTTACTTACACATCTTTTCTTACAAAAACATCAAATGAGTGCATCTGTTGTTGAAAATGGAGAAAGCACAGAAGCAAATGAAGAACTAGAAATCACCTATAAACTTAACAGCAAGGGACAAGCATGTCTATTATTTCAGTTTATGGCCTTTCAGGCATTCTTCTGCAAATATCTCCTGTCTATTTACTTGTTCTGTTTCTCTTGAATGGGGGTCCATTTATGTGGAGTCTTTGTTTTTCATGCTTCTACGGGCCATTACCCCCTTTTCTCTCCCCTTTTGCTCTTTTTCCCAAGCTCTTCTGGCTTTTGAGGGGTCATTTCCTGGTGTCTTCCAGGGAAGCCTCCCAGCTTGCAAGAATTGAGTGTCACTCACCTTCTGTCCCAGAACTTCTCTGCTTGACTGTCTCTACTTCTTTCTCATCAGTGTCCTGCATGGAGGAAATCCTTCTCACACCGGGTTGAGCTTGGCCGGCTCACAGGCTGGGTCGGTCCTACTAAGGAGTTCTTTCCCACCCAGTAGAGAATGGTTGGTCAACTCGTAGACCCAGAACTCTCCAAAGCTAGAGGAGAATTGCAAAATGGGTCACAAAACTTTATTGAAAATTAACTTTTTAATTGCGAAGTATCTTTAGCTCTGGATTGGCAGAGCCTCAGGAGTTGTGTAAAGAGGAAGTGCCTGTGAGTCCTGCAGAAACACTTGTGTGGACCAGCACGCTTCCCCGTCAGGGGGCGCAGGGCGCCACGAAGGTCAGAAAGCGCCTTTCCTTCTCATCTCTGGTGATAAGAGGGATGCGCCCAGAGCAATGCTAGTCGACTCTGCAGTGATCTCCGCATAGATGTGCAGCGACGCGGGGGCTGAAGACCAAGTGTTTCGCGTTTACTGGGGAAGAAGAGCATCCATCTGATGTGTCAAAGAACTGCCTCCAGAGAGAGAAGGCGCACTTATGGAAATGGCTCAACTTTGTGCCGAGCCTGCACGGCTGAGGAATTAAACAGGTTATTCCTGCAGCCACCCATGTGCACAATCACAGTGAATTTAAAACCATCTCGGAAGGAATCCTACTGGGAGTGTTTAGGCCCACAATTACAGTAAATGAAGATTCAGAATTAGCAAAAGCATTCCACTTAATTAGAAGCATTAAATAAGTACTACCAAATGTACAGTACTGTACGTACTAAGATGAGAAAAATAGCTGACCCTGAAAAACATTTTATTTATTCGCTTTTTTACTTGTTTACTTTTCTTATGTTTAGACGACTATTATTAAACAGCCTCCAACTAAAAGATAAAATAGGACGCAGATAAGGAGAGCAAATACGTTTGTCTTAAGTACCCACATTACAGATTCTAATTACAAATATATGCATATGTCTACATTTGTATGTATGCCATCTATCTATTAAATACTTAAGATTGATACCCTGTGAAAATTCAAGAAAAAATAATGGGATTTTTTTGCTCAAGATGATGTAAATTTTTTCCTTCAATGTCCTCCTTTCAACACGATTTTTAAACTGTTATTTATCAGCTCTGATGATTTTCAGAAATGAGTATGAGTCAGAGTGTAAAAGACTGGCAGAATCTCTAATCAATTTCCCAGGAAGACTGAGAGGCTGGGAAGAGCAAAGAAAGGTGGGGTGGGTGAGCGACACACAGGAGAGAAGGTGACGATGAGGGTGCTTCCAGAACAGCTTTTTCAGCAAGGGCTGCTGAGCTAGGCAGGCTCACAGGCCTGCTCCTGTAGGGATGGTCTTAGAAGGCCTGCATCTTGGGCATTTGAACTGAAATTTCTCACATGAAGGGAGTTGTTCAAACACAGTTTTGCTTTCAGAGACAAATACGTATTTCTAAAACCCCACCACTGTGTTTTGTGACCTCAGCAAATCTGCTAAAGGGACTCAGAGCAGTGAGGTCCTCCCTGGCATCGGCGATTCTGATGTGATCAGAGAGGAAGGCGTCCCTTCACCATTACTGATTTCGGGGTCCCATTCTTGAATCTAGATTTTCAACCTAGTATATCTAGACAGTTGGAATGTAAACCAAGCAAAAAAGAGAGAGAGATAAAGAGACACTGTACATGCAGGCAATTTTTAAAGGTAAGAATTTCCATTTCTCTATCCAAATAAGTGTTCCATGTTTTCCTTACCGTCAAGAGTATATAGGATATTCAAGTTTTACTTATGGAAAAAAAAAAAAAATCAAAGATGAAGACGACTGTGGAAACTGTTGGTTCTGTAATTGTGGGACCATGTTTTCCAGAACAAAAATCGAGACATGTGGCTGACTCAAGGCCTGACACACTGGGATGGATTGTCCTGACCGGGGTGGGACGCGAGGGCCTGTCAGCCCAGCCCAGCTCACCAGCCACCCTCGTGAGAGCAGGCTCACCTGGCTCACAGGCTAGCCCGCTTCAGAGGTTTGGGTGCCCAGCCGCCTCACTCGGGGGCTCTGGTCTGCGGCTGCTTGAGTTCCAGGAGGGCAGCGATGAGTAGCTGTGACAGAGACCACGTGGCCTGTAAAGCCCGAAATATCTGATATCTGGCCCCTCACAGAAGAAATGTGAACTGCTGTGAGTGTCAGGACCCAGGGGAGCCACAAGGGGCAGGGCCTAGTCCAGAAATAGGCAAATCTTCCTCCAAATCTGAAGGAGCTGCCTGTCACTGTGACCCCGCCTGAACCAGAGATGCTGGGAGGGGCTTCCTAACCCTCTCTCTGGATTCTCACGGCAAACTCCTGCAGGGGGCTAGCCTGTGAGCCGGGCCCCCAGCCCCTCCCTCTAAGAGTGGGCCTTAAGACTGGGGCCACGACCGGCTGGCTCTCTGTGCGGGTGCTGGCTCTCACGTTCTCTGAAATATAAAAGAAAGCAAAATTAAACTCCTTGATAACATATACAATCTAAATTTGATGAGGGGCAAATTGGGATTTTAATCTTCTTCTTAGGCGACATGCAAACTAAAATGGACTTCCTCTGCCATCAGAAATGTGGCAGGGAGTTTGCATTGCTGAGAGGTCTGCTGAATTTTCACTCTTAACTAAGCATGCAAGATGAGTACCAAAACCATTACATTTATGTGTTTTTAATGGGTTGTCTGGGTTGTGTTTTGTCCATAGCTAGCGATGGAGCTGAGCGCCAGCCAAGTTTTTTAGAATTCACACAGCTCTGTTTCAACATAATCGTCTGACAATACCTAGGGCTTCTGCCATCCCCGTAGGTTATATTTTTCTCACGGCAAACTCCTGCAGGGGGCTAGCCTGTGAGCCGGGCCCCCAGCCCCTCCCTCTAAGAGTGGGCCTTAAGACTGGGGCCACGACCGGCTGGCTCTCTGTGCGGGTGCTGGCTCTCACGTTCTCTGAAATATAAAAGAAAGCAAAATTAAACTCCTTGATAACATATACAATCTAAATTTGATGAGGGGCAAATTGGGATTTTAATCTTCTTCTTAGGCGACATGCAAACTAAAATGGACTTCCTCTGCCATCAGAAATGTGGCAGGGAGTTTGCATTGCTGAGAGGTCTGCTGAATTTTCACTCTTAACTAAGCATGCAAGATGAGTACCAAAACCATTACATTTATGTGTTTTTAATGGGTTGTCTGGGTTGTGTTTTGTCCATAGCTAGCGATGGAGCTGAGCGCCAGCCAAGTTTTTTAGAATTCACACAGCTCTGTTTCAACATAATCGTCTGACAATACCTAGGGCTTCTGCCATCCCCGTAGGTTATATTTTGAGTCTAAAAGCACATTGGCATATCAATCAGCTGGCTGGGTTATACTGTCAACCATTTCCTCGTGAGGGTATGATGTGCCCACTGCCATCCAGGGCTGCCCCTGTGAGTGGAGGAGAGGAGAGGAGAGGGCAGGGGCACCTGGCTTCCTTTTACCTGAGAAGATGGTTTTGGCGGGGCCATCCTGAGGGCAGAGTCAGCCCTGCTCCCGTCAGTCAGGCTGCTGCCTGCGGCTTGCTGAGGAAGCCCTTGGGTGACGCTCAGGCCAGCAGGGCTGGTTGCTGGCTGTGATTGTCATTGTTGCTACAGAACCAAAGGCTGCCTGTTCTGTGCTGGTGGAGAGCGTCCCTTTGACATATTAGTAAAACTGAATCAGTCCTAAGGTTGGCAGAACTGGGGCATTCAAAACACCTTCTGCTTATTAGAAAATAAGCTTCTTGGTCACCAACGCCAGTCAACAATCTCTTCTTTCAACAGCTCTCTGATTTTCATCTGATTTTATTAGCCGCAATGTGTCTGTTCCAGACCTTAATAACCTTGGATTCAGTTTTCCTGAAAATCTAACATTGAACAAGCTTTACATAGCAATTTCAAAATACCAGTAGTCATATTTGTCTTTTAAAGAGAGAAAGTGATAGGAACATACAAAAGTGTTGGGCGAAGAAGAATGAACAAATGGAAAGACATCTTTGTGATTTCAGTACTGAGACACAGCACAGTTTACTAAGTGCACGCCTATTTGATGTTTCTCACAGGCAGACGCATGCTTGAAATTTCAGTGTCAACAATACAAAAATGAATTTCCAAGTTTCCTGGGAAAAATTGAAGTATTATTTTAAATGCACAAGATATATGGCTAAACATATTTAAATGTAAAAGAATCACATGTAGGAAGATGGGGGCGCGTGGTTGCTCCCTGTGGAGGTAGTGTTTTTGTCTGATCTGAATTCCCTTCATCATCTAGGATGAATTGTCCCCCTGCCTTCATGCCTATCAGAGGAGTAAGTGAGCCAGAGACAGCATGTACCTGGAACTCGGGTCAGCCAACCCCAGAAACCTGGGGGTCCTGCTCAGCTGCCATCAGTAGAAAAGGCAGTTGCCCTTGCTTTAAAAAATGAGGTCAGTGGTTTACTTGTGAGAATAATTTTTTAGGAAAGGGAGATAAGCTATACACACTGTGTATAAATACATCAGGCCCCTGCTAACCGTATACACGTCAGAAATTCCCCAGCTAGTGAACACTTACAGAAGTTTTGAGAGAAAGCAAATGAGACCACTGACAGCTTTGAAAAACAGTATTAGGTTTCCTTTATCCAAAAAGTCATTGACAGAACTGTTATTATATAATTAGTGAGACAAGTAATGATTCTTCTCTATTACCATTACAAAAACTATTGCTGTAAGTAAAAATGTATTCGTAAATGTTTGAAAGTTGGTTCAACTTCTCCTCAGGCATGATATAGTCCAGTAAAAATAAATAAATAAATAAAAATAAGAGGGACTTCGCTGACCGTCCAGTAGTTAGGATGCTGTGCTTCCACCGCAGGGGTGCAGGTTTGATCCCTGGTTGGAGAACTAGGATCCGCCATGCAGCACAGAACAGCCAAACGAAACTAAAAAAAAAAAAAAAATGTAGAAAGAAAAAAGAAGAAGCTATATTTTAGAGGATATTTAAAGTAATTGTTAAAGTGTTGCAATTTCTTTGCCATCTTCCTGCCTTTATATAAATATTTATAGACAGCAATATACATATCTAATGTTAACGCTTTAGCTCTGTTAAAGATTTGAGAATTTTTTTAAATGTTAAAAATGTACTATTCTGTTTGAAACCCTTTCATCAATCTTCAATTCAGTTCAGTCGCTCAGTCGTGTCCGACTCTCTGTCCGACTCTTTACGACACCGTGGACTGCAGCACGCCAGCCTCCATGTCCATCACCAACTCCCAGAGTTTACTCAGACTCATGTCCGTTGAGTCGGTGATGCCATCCAACCATCTCAACCTCTGTCGTCCACTTCTCCTCCTGCCTTCAATCTTCCCCAGCATCAGGGTCTTTTCAAATGAGTCATTTCTTCACATCAGGTGGCCATCTTAGATGACCTTAAAAAAACTTCATGGGTTTGAAATTGGAAAAAGCAGTTCTGATATACACAGTTTTTTCTTTTTCTACTATTTGCAATGTACAGAGTTTTACACTGGTTTGGGTAGTGCTTCGGTAATGCGTATCAGCATGACCGTGACCATGTATTTTAAACTGCCAGGGAAAAGCTAGAAAATACTATCTGTTAAGCTATGTGGACGAAAAAGGCTTCTCCGTGTACTCTAAACATGAAAGGACGCAAACCAGCAGAAATAAATGTTTAAATCAGGAGCATTTTATCATCCGGTATTTTGTTTTCCGGAACATTTTTTATAGGTGCTGGGCTCTTTGGATAGCTCTTTTTCGGAAGCAAAATCTCTGGAGGGCTAATTCCAACTTCATTTTCTTTCTAGGGTTGTGATCTCAAACTTCCCGCACCGCCTGGCCTTGCCTCTGCCTGCAGAGCGAGGCCCCAGGCCCCGAGGCCCCGGGGGAACCCGGGGCAGGAGTCGGCCCGCGGCCGCTAGATGGCGCTGCGTCCCCCGGGATGCGGGCGGGAAGGGCGGCGGCAGAGCGGCTCTCCGCGTCTTGTTGTGATCTCAAACTTCCCGCACCGCCTGGCCTTGCCTCTGCCTGCAGAGCGAGGCCCCAGGCCCCGAGGCCCCGGGGGAACCCGGGGCAGGAGTCGGCCCGCGGCCGCTAGATGGCGCTGCGTCCCCCGGGATGCGGGCGGGAAGGGCGGCGGCAGAGCGGCTCTCCGCGTCTGGGTCAGGCCCTGTCTTCGCGAGCGCGCGTCCGCCGGGCGCCGCTTCGGTCTGGGTTCCTTGGGAGGACCGCGTTTCCAGGCACACTGGCGTCTCCCCCTCCAGCTCCATCCTGCCTGCCCCCGGACTCCATGTCTCCTCCACAGGCTTTTATTTAGGGGTACAGGGAGGCGTTTCTCCTTAGATTTTTAACCTTTTTTTTTTTTTGCCTCTCAGCTTGTGGGATCTTATCTCCCTGACCAGGTATTGAACCTGGGGCCACAGTGGTAACCACTAGACCCCCAGGGAACTCCCTAGATTTTTATGGGGAGGTTTTTACCTCTTATTCTCTTAGTGTATTTCTGAAAAGTAGCAGTCTAGACTTTAAAATTTTACTTAAAATGATTTGAGAAACTCATACTATATTTTTCTCCTGAAAATGGTTTGTATACATATATTGGATACATATACATATATTTTATACATATAAATGAGTTATACATTTATTTTATACATTGGAGCAAAGGAGTGGGAGGCTAAGTAAAATAAGATTAACGTTAATATCTAGGAATATATGAAAGTGTGGTGACTTCCTGGACTTTGGATGAGAAGTCATCAAGAGGTTTTAAGCAAGAGATGGGCTTAGTGGTGCTTCCTAGGAAGGTGACTTGCAAATGCAGAGTTAACAGTGAAAACCTAGAAACTGTTTGGAGAGGACCTGTCTCTTATACACATCTAGATGTGTATAAGAGACAGGTCCAGGGTTGCCAGATTGGCGGAGACTCAGCTCCCAGGTCAGTGGGAATCAGCTCCCAGACAGTCTGCGAGTGGAGGGCCTTCACAATTGGACCCACATGCTTGGTGGTATGTGAATCCTTGCTAAGGTTACATCAATACATGGATTACAAAAAAAAAAAAATGAAGATCCACAGCCTGCCTGTGCACTGTTTCCAAAGGTTGCTCTGCCGAGAGCTGAGGGGCAGTGGGTGGTCCGAGGTGGGCTGAGGGTCTTGCTTTCTACAAAGACCTCTCCATAAAGGTGAGATCTGCCTCTCTCTCTGCTTACTATGATGAGTTTCTCCAGGGCCCACACATCTCCCAGGTGCCAGATAAAATGTGTTTTTTTGAGAAAGTGAAAGAATCTGTTGACTTAGTATTAAATCTTTTTACAACTCAGATGATTTTTTTTTTTTTACTTTATTTTACTTTACAGTACTGTATTGGATTTGGCATACATTGACATGAATCCACCACAGGATGATTTCTAATACTTTGCTTTCATGAAAATTGAGGGAAGGCCTAATTGAGCCATCAGAAATTAGATCATTAAAAACCATCTTGATGATAGACCACCCTATCAGAGGGACCTCGGTAATGGACATTGCTATGATAAAATTCCTTTCATTTTCTTGTTCATTTTCATGAAAAATGTTTCATNACAGTAAAGCGATGAAGCACTGTCTGTTCACAGCTGCACAAGGTTCTGCAGGTCCAGTTGGGGGTGATATGTCTCACTGGCATGCCACAATCATGGGACCTAGTGACAGCCTGTGTCAGCGTCAGCCTGTGTCTTTTTAACAATCAGTTTTCCTACAGACTATCCCTTCAAACCATCTAAGGTTGCATTTACTACCAGAATTTATCATCCAAATATAAACAGTAATGACAGCTTTCTATACGGCTTCTCTGGTGCTCAGATGGTAAAGAATCTGCCTGCCAGTGCAGGAGATGCTGGAGAGCTGGGTTCAATCCCTGGGTCAGAAAGAGCCCCTGGAGAGAGGAATGGCTACCCACTTCAGTATTCTTGTCTCAAGAGTCCCAGGGACAGCCTACAGTCCATGGGGTCACACAGAGTCAGCCACCACTGAGCAACGAACACTTCCACTTTCCTGCAATCACAGTGGTCTCTTGCTTTAACTATTTCTATCCATTTGTTCATGGCTATGTGATCCAGGCCCAGATGACCCCCTAGTGCCAGAGGCTGCGGGGACCTTTAAAGCAGAGATAAGTACAACAGAACGTCTTGAGAACCGACTCAGACGTATGCCCTGTGATGCTGCCTTAAAGTCAGAGTAACCTGTGTTACAGCTGGAATAAGCTTTAAATTACTGTTAAAAATGTGTGTATTGTCTTAAGTACATGGTAATTTGTAAAACTATAATGCCATATTCCATTATCAGTTCAGTTCAGTCGCTCAGTCGTGTCCGACTCTTTGCGACCCCATGAATCGCAGCACACCAGGCCCCCTGTCCCTCACCATCTCCCGGAGTTCACTCAGACTCACATCCATCGAGTCCGTGATGCCATCCAGCCATCTCATCCTCGGTCGTCCCCTTCTCCTCCTGCCCCCAATCCCTCCCAGCATCAGAGTCTTTTCCAATGAGTCAACTCTTCTCATGAGGTGGCCAAAGTACTGGAGTTTCAGCTTTAGCATCATTCCTTCCAAAGAAATCCCAGGGTTGATCTCCTTCAGAATGGACTGGTTGGATCTCCTTGCAGTCCAAGGGACTCTCAAGAGTCTTCTCCAACACCACAGTTCAAAAGCATCGATTTCCTACAAAATATGCAATTGCCGATTACCAGAAGCTGACTCAAGGACCGAAACCAATTTATTATGAAGATGATCTGTTATTTTTTAGTCTGTTTTATTGGCTTAATGTTGATTTCCAATGTTGTGTTACTTGCAGCTGTCCTGCACAGTGATGCTTTTTCATATTCCTTTCCGTGATGGTTCATCCCAGGATATTGAATACAGTCCCGTGCTCCACAGTAGGACCTTGTTGTTCGTCCATTCTCTGTATACCAGTTTTGCACCTGCTAACCCAAACCAACAACCTGTCCCTCCCCACCCCCACCCCGGCAGCCACAGGCCTGTTCTCTGTGTCTGTGAGTCTGTTTCTGTTTCATCAAGAAAGTCACCTGAGTCGTGTTTTACATTTTGCGTACAAGCAGCGTCCTATGGTGTTTGTCTTTCTGACTTGCTTCACTTAGTAAGACAGTTAAGAGAGTTTTTAAAGTTTTAAGCAGTCTGTGCTTTGGGTCATGGCTCAGGATCCACCAAATGCTTCTGATATAGAAAACCATCCACCCAACGGCACTGAGGCTAGTCTTCCTGGAGTTTTTGATTCGAGCCATTGTATCACTTGTACGAGCATTCTCCTTAAAAACATCAATTATATAATATGTATGTTATTGTCAGTTATTTATTTACAGTATGAGAGAGCTTCATGGGACTTATTTTTTACAGCCATGAAAAATGCCTGTAGAATAATCATGAGCTAAAACATTGACTGTGTGGATCACAACAAACTGTGGAAAATTCTTCAAGAGATGGGAATACCAGACCACCTGACCTGCCTCTTGAGAAATCTGTATGCAGGTCAAGAAGCAACAGTTAGAACCAGACATCGAACAACAGACTGTTTCCAAATCAGGAAACACTGGTTCCAAATCAGAAACGGAGTGTGTCAAGGCTGTATATTGTCACCCTGCTTATTTGACTTCTATGCAGAGTACATCATGAGAAACGCTGGGATGGATGAAGCACAAGCTGGAATCAAGATTGCCAGGAGAAATATCAATAACTTCAGATATGCAGATGGCACCACCCTTATGGCAGAAAGCAAAGAGGAACTAAAGAGCCTCTTGATGAAAGTCAAAGAGGAGAGTGAAAAAGTTGGCTTAAAGCTCAACATTCAGAAAACGAAGATCATAGCATCTGGCCCCATCACTTCATGGCAAATATACGGGGAAACAATGGAAACAGTATCAGATTTTATTTTGGGGGGCTCCAAAATCACTGCAGATGGTGACTGCAGCCATGAAGTTAAAAGAAGCTTGCTCCTTGGAAGAAAAGCTATGACCAACCTAGGCAGCATATTAAAAAGCAGAGACATTATTTTGCCAGCAAAGGTCAGTCTAGTCAAAGCTATGGTTTTTCCAGTAGTCATGTATGGATGTGAGAGTTGGACTATAAAGAAAGCTGAGCACCGAAGAAATGATGGTTTTGAACTGTGGTGTTGGAGAAGACTGTTGAGAGTCCCTTGGACTGTGAGGAGATCAAACCAGTCCATCCTAAAGGAAATCAGCCCTGAATATTCATTGGAAGGACTGATGCTGAAGCTGAAACTCCAGTACGTTGGCCACTTGATGTGAAGAACTGATTCATTGGAAAAGACCCTGATGCTGGGAAAGATTGAGGGCAGGAGGAGAAAGGGACGACAGAGGATGAGATGGTTGGATGGCATCACTGATGCGATGGATGAGTTTGAGTAAGCTCCAGGAGTTGGTAATGGCCAGGGAACCCTGTTGTGCTGCAGTCCATGGGGTCGCAAAGAGTCGGACATGCCTGAGTGACTGAACTGAACTGAAAACATTGATCACATGAAGGCGCTCCTGACCTGTTCTTCCTGTTGTGAGTGATCCATGCCCCAAATTCCCCAAACAAAAGTAATGCCCCCTTGTTTTGCATAGTGTAAGGCAAAATGTAAACACAAATTTGTGTGCATACACACACACCACACAGACTTGTTCCCAGTGGGTTGCTCACGTCTGGGTAAGTCTCTCTTCCAAGTTTCTTAGCTAAAATAAAATAATAACACCATTCTTTCATGGTGCATCTTTAAAAAAATGTTCTAATATAAACCTTTTTTTCTGTAATGTTCTGAGTAATGCTTTCCTAAACTTTTGAACACTTGTTATCACTATATCCAAATAGGTTGCTGTTGATGTTTAAATGACTTTATGCAGAGTTACTGCAAATACAATTTTTCTCAGACTTCAAGGGTCATCTTTGCTTTTTCAATGAGCAATATCCACCTTGGTTCACATAACACGCACCAATGATCAATCAAGGTATACGGCAGCTTTGCTGTATATTCGTAGGTGGTTGTAGGTGGTTGCTCCAGAGAAGCACCCTGTCTGGACACCAGTCTGGAGCTGAGTGTGTAATTAAAGGTGTGCTCCCTGTGTAAGATCGCCTGCCTCGTTCCTCGAGGCTGCCTGGGGTGCATGCCTGGGTCATCTTCTGAGGTTTTGCAACTGGTAAGGATGAAGACTCAGGTGGTTCTGAAGAGTGATTGCTTAACCTTTGCTAACATTTTCCCTCGTTACATGATTCTCCCAAGGGTCCTGCTGCAGGGCTGCTTCCTGAGCTGCCTGCGAGGGGGCGGCTGTTATCTGGGGGTTAATGGAGAGCATCAGGGTGTCTGCGACCCGCGTGCACCCTGATAGCCCCTCGAGGAGGGCACTTGTAGGAGTCGTGTAAGTGGTACACACATAGCAAGCGGGCATGCTTTGCTCTGCAGTCGCTGCATTTTCCGTGGGGTCTGCAATGGTCCTGGCATCGGGACCATCTGTCTGTTTGTTCCAGAGGCAGCGTCTACACAGAGATCTTGGGTGCCCTCAACCATCCTGTTTGTACCCACAGCCGATGTGAGAGTTGTGACTGTATGCTTAGGAAGGGCAGAGGACAAAGTGGGGCGCGGGGTGTCTTCTCCCGGTCGTGGGACAAGAAGGCCCTCAGCAGAGGGGCTTCCCAAATGGTCAGGTGCTTGCCTTTTGCAGATGCAGTGGTAACTCACATGGAAGAACAATCTTTCTGCCAAATATTATACTTCTCCTTTTTCTAAGGCGAAATCCTGGGGCGATGGGGAGATGAGTGCAGTATAAGTGTATTCAAAGCACAGTTGCTGTTTCATTCACATAGAAGCGTGCCGTGTACGTTGGGATAAAGCCTGATGACCAGGAGATTCTGGGTTCCTGTTGTGGCTGTGCTGACGTTAGTGTCTGTTTAACAACCAAATTCCTTTCAGTTCCGCAGCACGTGGGCTCCTGTCTGTCCTATGCGTAGTTCTTCTGGAGCATCACTCCTACGACACTGCAGTGACAGGCATGACATGCGTGGGACTTATGGCCTCCGCATCTGCATCAAAGCAGATATTGATACAGATTGTTTGCAGACCCTGAGGAGAGGAAACAGCTCATGGGTGTTAAGTCTGGCAAATTCCATATGCATATGATACACATGCACATTATATGTATGTATCACACATACATGAGATTTACCAGATATATGTTTATAAAGATAACATATAATACATAAAACACACAGTATATATTATATATATATATGGCCTAGTAATGCTAAATTTTGAGTGACACAAAAATGTTATCTGTCACTTATTAATGCCATAGAATTGAGTACTCCATACACATTTGTGAGTATTACACACATGCATATATGTATGTATCATACATATATGAGATTTACCAGCTATGTGTGTATATATGTAACATATGAAACATAAAAGATATAGTAATATGTACTTTATATGTAGTCTAGTAATTCTAAATTTTAAATAACACAAAAACATTATCTATGTAAGCTACTAAGGCCCATAGAATAAGACTCTCTNCAGGGCTGCTTCCTGAGCTGCCTGCGAGGGGGCGGCTGTTATCTGGGGGTTAATGGAGAGCATCAGGGTGTCTGCGACCCGCGTGCACCCTGATATCCCCTCGAGGAGGGCACTTGTAGGAGTCGTGTAAGTGGTACAAACATAGCAAGCGGGCATGCTTTGCTCTGCAGTCGCTGCATTTTCCGTGGGGTCTGCAGTGGTCCTGGCATCGGGACCGTCTGTCTGTGTTTGTTCCAGAGGCAGCGTCTACACAGAGATCTTGGGTGCCCTCAACCATCCTGTTTGTACCCACAGCCGATGTGAGAGTTGTGACTGTATGCTTAGGAAGGGCAGAGGACAAAGTGGGGCGCGGGGTGTCTTCTCCCGGTCGTGGGACAAGAAGGCCCTCAGCAGAGGGGCTTCCCAAATGGTCAGGTGCTTGCCTTTTGCAGATGCAGTGGTAACTCACATGGAAGAACAATCTTTCTGCCAAATATTATACTTCTCCTTTTTCTAAGGCGAAATCCTGGGGCGATGGGGAGATGAGTGCAGTATAAGTGTATTCAAAGCACAGTTGCTGTTTCATTCACATAGAAGTGTGCCGTCTACGTTGGGATAAAGCCTGATGACCAGGAGATTCTGGGTTCCTGTTGTGGCTGTGCTGACGTTAGTGTCTGTTTAACAACCAAATTCCTTTCAGTTCCGCAGCACGTGGGCTCCTGTCTGTCCTATGCGTAGTTCTTCTGGAGCATCACTCCTACGACACTGCAGTGACAGGCATGACATGCGTGGGACTTATGGCCTCCGCATCTGCATCAAAGCAGATATTGATACAGATTGTTTGCAGACCCTGAGGAGAGGAAACAGCTCATGGGTGTTAAGTCTGGCAAATTCCATATGCATATGATACACATGCACATTATATGTATGTATCACACATACATGAGATTTACCAGATATATGTTTATAAAGATAACATATAATACATAAAACACACAGTATATATTATATATATATATGGCCTAGTAATGCTAAATTTTGAGTGACACAAAAATGTTATCTGTCACTTATTAATGCCATAGAATTGAGTACTCCATACACATTTGTGAGTATTACACACATGCATATATGTATGTATCATACATATATGAGATTTACCAGCTATGTGTGTATATATGTAACATATGAAACATAAAAGATATAGTAATATGTACTTTATATGTAGTCTAGTAATTCTAAATTTTAAATAACACAAAAACATTATCTATGTAAGCTACTAAGGCCCATAGAATAAGACTCTCTTTCTCTCTCTCTCTTTCTCTCTCTCTCTCTTTCTCTCTCTCTCTCTCTCACACACACACACACACACACACACACACACACATGCCTGCCAGCTAGCACTCTCCGGTGCATCACTAGGAACTTCCCGGGGTCTCTGGCATCCCCCAATCCCATGCAAGTCTTGAGCAGAGGCTCTCTGCCTCCCTGGGGTCTCACGGGTGCTGTGTTCTATATGTTGAATGGTTCTCAAAGGCTGGCATGTTTCCTTCCTGATTTCAAACAAACTTCATCCAATATTTAAAAACAATGGCCCTCATTTGCTAAGCCTGCCCATTTTGCTTTCAGCCTGAGAATTCCCTGCTGCAAACACACACCTCTCCCCCGAATCCCACATTCCCGATTGTCTGCACCCCAGGTGTCAGAGCGGAGCAGGCACCACGCCTGCCTTCCCTCCGGGCTGTTGCTGTCACTGCTGCTGCTTCTGAAGCTTTTCCAGTGAAGCCATTTTCTGCATTTCTTGGCTCAGCCCCTTGGACCAGCGTGCCTGCTCTGAGCCGCGCTGTGCAGCACGGCTGATTTCAGATGCTACAGGAAGGAGAACCAGTCCAAGAACCACGCACAGCAAACTTATCCTACCCCATTTTACAATGCGTGCGTGTGAAGTCGCTCAGTCGTGTCCGACTCTCTGCGGCCCCCATGGAATGTAGCCCGCCAGACTCCTCTGCCCATGGGATTCTCCAGGCAGGAACACTGGAGTGGGTTGCCACGCCCTCCTCCAGGGGATCTTCCCGACCCAGGGACTGAACCTGCGAGTCTATGTCTCCTGCAGGCTGGTTCTTTACCACTAGTGCCACCTGTCTCTAAGCTAAATACATCCTCACTAATTGCATTAACCTGAATCTATTTTAATTTGATGCCTTCCTGCCATTCTTTTAATTCCTGATGTCTTGAGATACCAAGAAACAAAGGATCAAGTTTAGAAGTGATTCTAGGACCTGCAAGATCTTCTCTCTCAGGCCCTGTAAACTCTGGATGTCTCTATGCAGAGTGTAGACAGCTCTTCTGAGGACAGAATGGAAAGTGTTAATCCCTCCAGCCCTCATCTGAAGGGAGCAGTGACAATAAGAAAGATAATAGTTATACACTGAAGCATCATTACATAATCACTGCATCTAATGTTTCCCGCGTATAATGTTCAAGTTCAGAAATCTCAGCCAGGGGCCCATAAAGCAATTCTTGCGTTATATGTTTTTCTGCTTATGCTGGTTTATTTCACTCTTTTGGATTAAAAATGTAAAAATAATTTACCAAAGTAATAATTCGGGCTGATGAAGCACTTTGTAGCTTATGACCACCAGCATATTGCTATCACAGGATGCTTAAGAGCGGACTGGACACTCCAGTGCAGTTACGGGAAACTGAGGGAGAGAGTCTTGTAGGCTGGAAGTTCCTGGAGGGCAAGAAATACACGGCCAAGGAGTGTGCAGACTCGTTAAATGCGACGCAGCCTCGGATGGCGGCAGAAGTGGCTGTGCTCTGGTCTGGAGGCGCCAGTGGGCTCACATTTACACGAGGATGACGGGTCCCCAGCCCCCCTTCACGGGTGATGCCATCACTGTCTGGAAAGATGAATCATGATGGGCATCTATGAGAACCCATGCTGGCCCAGGTCGCCTCTGCCCCCAGGTTTCTTAACCTGTGACGGTCACGGTGGGTGGGGGTGACGCTCTGCTCCGGCCACCCCTCCAGGCATCATCTCACCTGACCTGTGCCGTGACGGACCTACAATCTGCCATTTTGCTCCCTTTTGCACCATCAGGAGAACAAAGTGCATTGTCACGTGGCAGAGCTAGAAAGTGGCGGCGATAGGCCCCATCAGAAGCTCACCTACTCCACCAGGAACGCCAGCAGGATCACCAAGTGGAAACAGTGCTGAGCTGGGAGACAGACCCCCGCCCCTCTTCACTCTAGGGACCCGCCCCTCCTGCTCTGCCCCAGCCCTGTGAAGCCGGCTGGTCCCTCCTCCTGGGAGTCCCCCAGCCTCTGGCCTTCGGGGCGGGGCGTCTCATCTCCAGCCCTGTGAGCAGTGTGCCGTCCCCTCTCAGGACCCAAAGGATCCTCTTGTCCCCACTGCAGTCATGGTGCTGACCCCCTGGTCCCTGCTGCCCAGGCCCCTTTCACCCTCAAGCCCTTGCAGGCCTCCCATGGACATGGCCCCCCTCAGAGAGCCCGCTGTCGCTTCGCCCTGCAGGCCCCGTGCCCCTGGGGGCCCCGTGGAGCCAGGCTGAGGGGAGCAAGGAACCTGGTTGTACCCCAAGCTCTGACTCCTGGCATCCTCACTGCAGAGGTGGGGCACGCATTCAGGCAGCAGAACTTTCTTTAATGACCAGCCTCTCTCACTGGGCACTGGGTATGCAGGCTGTAAACCCTCTCAGGCAATCTCACATGTGTGAAAACACGCACGCACACACACACACACAGGTAGACCCAGACACACGTGCATACACATACATACCCACACAGAGACCCAGATGCACATACATACATATACACACACTGTGTCTGGGTCAGTGTGTGTATATGTATGTATACACTGACCCAGACACACATACATACACACATGTAGACCCAGACACACACGCACACACACATGTGGACCCAGACACATACACATACACACGCATAGATCCAGTCACACACATCCACACACATATATGCACACACACATATACACACAGGGACTCAGATACACATGCATGCACACATATAAACCCAGATACACACACAGACCCAGACACATATACACACATACACATGTAGACTCAGACACACATACGCACATGTAGGCTCAGATGCACACATACACACACACACACGTGTAGATCCAGACAGACATACACAAACCTACATGTAGACCCGGACACACATATAAACACACACACACACATAGACCCAAACACACAAACATACATACACATGTAGAACACACACACACACACACACACACAGACCCAGATTTATTAAATCCAGATCCTTTCCTAAGCAGGCAATGATTGTACCTTGGACACTTTTGTTGACTGTTTTACCTTATTTCTGGGTACCAATTCCCGTTTTATTTCCCTTGGATGGGAAGCTTTTAGCCGGCACTTTATTCTCCTCCCTGTTTTTGGAGTGCCTCATGCTTAGACTCACGGGCTGCGGCCCTCTGGCCACGTGTGTGTCTCCACTCTTCTTTGCTGGGCATGGCGGGCTTGCGGGACACGGTGGGCAGGTTCCCAGGGTGGGGTACATGCCAGGCAGCAGGACGCACATTGCTGAGCCACCCTAGCAGCCCTGGGAGCCTTTGGAGGCCGCGGGGAGTTCCGGGGGCTGCGTGGCTCCTCCCGCACCTGAGCCCTGTCAGCGCTGCATTGTGGAGTTTAAGGGTTTTATTGTATCTGATAGGACTGTTTTCACTTCAGGCACTCAGCCCCCTGGAGCGGTTTGGCGTGGATAAAGCCATCGGGGGTGACCTCTGCCTCTGAGCCAGCCGCAGTGCCTGGGAGCAGCCTCGAGCTGGGCCTCGACACGTGGGCTCTCTGTTCTCGGCTGAGCTCCGTGAGCGCGCCCGGCACAGAAGCTCTGGGGCGGGACCAGGGCCTCTCACACACACTCAATGAACAGTTGCCAAAATACAGGGGGGATGCAGTTCGGTCTTGCATTGCACAAAACTCCAGCCGTTTAACTGCTAACTCTGTTTTAATCTCTGCCTTGAGATGAATTTAAGAGAAACACACTCTGAATGTGACCTACGGTCATGTGTAATGGATGGTGGCCGCACCTCATTGGTGCAGAGATGCAGGAGGGACGCGAGGACGCCAGCACCCCCAAGAGGCGGGGTCGAGAATCTGCACATGCGCACTGCTCTCTAAACGGAGCAGGGTGTTTGCAGGTGTGGGGGGCTCTGCGAGTGACAGAATCACTTTTGTGAGTCATGAAGCACTTCCATTTATTTAAAATAGAAAGAGAGGTCGGTAACAGCACACTAAGGAAGTTACCCTTGGTCTTTGCTTCATTGAGAAGTCATAAAAATTTTATTTAAGTCACATGAATTTAATAACTTCAAAAGACTTTATTATTACATCTGTATAGTTCCTATAACTGCGAAGTATCCACTGATGTGGTACATATGTGTTTTTGTGTGAATACAAAGTATATATATGGAGAAGGAAATGGCACCCCACTCCAGTATTCTTGCCTGGAGAATCCCATGGACAGAGGAGCCTGTTGGGCTACAGTCCATGGGGTTGCAGAGTCAGACATGACTCAGAGATTAACACACACCTAAAGTATATATATTGTCTCCCTGCTTATTTAACTTCTATGCAGAGCACATCATGAGAAACACTGGGCTGAGAGAAGCACAGCTGGAATCAAAATTGCCAGGAGAAATATCAATAACCTCAGATATGCAGATGATACCACCCTTATGGCAGAAAGTGAAGAGGAACTAAAAAGCCTCTTGATGAAAGTGAAGGAGGAGAGTGAAAAAGTTGGCTTAACGCTCAACATTCAGAAAACGAAGATCATGGCATCTGGTCCCATCACTTCATGGGAAATAGATGGGGAAACAGTGGAAACAGTGTCAGACTTTATTTTGGGGGGCTCCAAAATCACTGCAGATGATAACTGCAGCCATGAAATTAAAAGACACTTACTCCTTGGAAGGAAAGTTGTGACCAACCTAGGCAGCATATTAAAAAGCAGAGACATTACTTTGCCAACAAAGGTTCATCTGGTCAAGGCTATGGTTTTTCCAGTGGTCATGTATGGATGTGAGAGTTGGACTATAAAGAAAGTTGAGCACTGATGAATTGATGCTTTTGAACTGTGGTGTTGGAGAAGACTATTGAGAGTCCCTTGGACTGCAAGGAGATCCAACCAGTCCATCCTAAAGGAGATCAGTCCTGGGTGTTCATTGGAAGGACTGATGCTAAAGCTGAAACTCCAATACTTTGGCCACCTCCTGCGAAGAGCTGACTCATTGGAAAAGACCCTGATGCTGGGAGGAATTGGGGACAGGAGGAGAAGGGGACGACAGAGGATGAGATGGTTGGATGGCATCACTGATGCAATGGACATGAGTTTGAGTAAACTCCGGGAGTTGGTGATGGACAGGGAGGCCTGGCGTGCTGTGATTCATGGAGTCGCAAAGAGTCGGACACGACTGAGCAACTGAACTGAATGTACGTATGGGAAGGGCATGGCACCCCACTCCAGTGTTCTTGCCTGGAGAATCTCATGGAAAGAGGAGCCTGGAGGGCTACAGTCCATGGAGTCACAAAGAGTTGGACATGACTTAGCACAGAGCACAATACGCATATATATGATTTTGTGTGATGCAATATGTATTTTTATTTATAATTTACTTTTACCAAATAGTTTAAATAAAAGTAATATGCATAGTGAAAATATTTTATACCATCCTAAAAGTAGAGATTTTAAAATTAATCTAAGGCCAAACAATGGAAAGAGTAAAAAGATCAGTGGTTCCCGGGGTGAGGAGTTGGGGAGGAGAAGAGCAAGAACACAGAGGATCTGGGGCAGTGAAAATACTCCAATATGAAAAAGATGGATGCATTAGTGTACATCTATCCGGACCCATGGAATGCACAGGACCAAGAGTGAACATTACTATAAACTCTGAACTTTGGGTGAAGACATGTCAACATAAGTTCATCAATTGTACCAACGTCCCTTCTTGGGGGGATATTGACAGTGGAGGGGCTGTGCCCGTGTTGGGGTAGTGGGTACAGGGGTAATCTCTGTAATTCCTCTCAATTTTTCTGTGAACCTACAACTGCTATAAAAATAAAACCTTAAAAAGTTTGATCCAGCTCTTTTTTTGAAGTATATGTTTTTAGAGCTCCAGGAATAACAGTTGAAGTCTATGAGCAATGCCTTTGACTCACAGATTACATTGTCCTTGCAACTCACTTATGTGACTTTGGGACATCAATGGGCAGAACACACTTTGGCTTCCATTGGTGATTATCTCACGACAGCGGTGCCTACGCCACAAGCCCCCGACGTGGGTGGTGGGCAGAGCCCCTCCGAGTGCTGGCAGAGTCAGCCTGTGGATGATGGCTGCCCCTAGGGTAGATTGTCCTCCAGAGTGAGATGCAGAGAGAGCCAGGAGCCCAGGAGTTTGGGTCCCTCCACCTGCCGATGCCGGAGACTCAGGTGCAGCGTCCTCGTTGGGCGACAAAGGGGAAAGCGGTGTGCCATCCCTGGCTCGGATGCTAGGAGCTCTGGGATGGCTCTGACTGTGCGCCCTCAGCGTCTTGGCTGTCAGAACAGCCACACGAAACCACAGTGCCGTTCACCTGTGTCCACTCGGCATCCCACGGGACAGATGCCAAAGCTCGCCCTGAGGACGCTCGGTCGGCTGAGAACAGAGTGGACGCTGAGATCCAAGGGGGAAATACTTCCATGGAAACAGTTTGCTTTTCCTTTATCTTAAAGCTTCTGAATATCCACCCGCTTGTGGAGCCCCGGATGCAGAGAAAGAGCAGGGTCCGTGGACGAGCTCGGCTGTGAGGACGTTCGGAGGCTTTCAGGGTTCCTCCGGTCTTGGTCTTCCAGAGGAGGAAGAGAGTTGGGCCACGGCAGCCTCCCGACCTGGACCCACCTCGGAGGTTCACACCAGCCATTTATCCCTTGTAATGACCCACTTCCTTGTAAAATGAAATTGAAATCTGCAGTGAGGCAGTACTTCTGCTATTAAAATGATTTTTTCTTTGTCATGGAGCACTGCCAGTCCAACCATTTGTGAATTGCAATTAAAATCTGAAGCCGGCAGCACTTTTGCAATTAAAACTGGCATTTTTTAAAAAAAAATTCTACACCAATCTAGAAAATTAGATAGGAACTAAAATGCCCATTTTTTATGCATATGGACACATATGAGGAAATAATTTGAAATTTATTATTCGAGATATTCCCTTTTTAATGAGGAACATACTAAATGTTACGACAAAACAAATTGTTTTCATATTCCATACAATTGAACCCATGTAGGAGACCTGGTGTTGGACGTTTAGTTTTTTTCTTTACTCTCACCACCTCCTTTTTCACTCTTTGTTATAACAGGAAACTATGATGAAGCTAAACTTGTTAGAATATGGGTAAAGTATGACTAATGTCTAAGGGCATCAGTCATGCAGGAATATTAATTTGTAATCATTTAAGCACATTCTCCCTCAGTTTACAGTATGATTGTAGCTAAATTCTGCTGGTAAAAAGTTTCAAGAAACAGGGGAATTATCTTCATTAATTAGAGATATTTGAAGGCATGGCTCTCAATATTCCTTCCCAGAGAGTCTAGGATGTAAGAACCTGTAACAACCCTCATGATGACTGTTCTCTGGGATGTGGAGTCTCAGTGTAAGAAGTGATGCTGAAAGCCTTGCCGTTGGTAACCGTCCCTATCCGTGGCAAAAGGTGGGACTCTGTTTCCTGATGAACATGTTTAAAAGGATTAGGAAAAGTTGCATGTAGTTGCTGGTGCAAATTCACGGGCACACAGTTGCAGGCGAGCTGTTTATCCAGTGCTTATGTACAAGTGCATTTTTGCACAGTCATTTCTCTTCCTGAGCATCTCTCTGCCATGAGGTCACACTGTAAGTTGTGAGTTTTGGCACTGGGAGTTCGAACAGCTAAGGCTGTGTTGCTCGTGGACCACATGTCAGCCGGGGTAAACCACACCATTTGCTTTCCTTCTCCTGAGCTGTGATCTTCACTCCCGCTAACCCAAATCCTCTGGGCTCAGTTCAGTTCAGTTCAGTCGCTCAGTCGTGTCCGACTCTTTGTGACCCTATGAATCGCAGCATGCCAGGCCTCCCTGTACATCACCATCTCCCGGAGTTCACTCAGACTCACCTCCATCGAGTCCATGATGCTATCCAGCCATCTCATCCTCAGTCGTCCCCTTCTCCTCCCGCCCCCAATCTCTCCCAGCATCAGAGCCTTTTCCAATGAGTCAACTCTTCCCATGAGGTGGCCAAAGTACTGGAGTTTCAGCTTTAGCATCATTCCTTCCAAAGAAATCCCAGGGTTGATCTCCTTCAGAATGGACTGGTTGGATCTCCTTGCAGTCCAAGGGACTCTGAAGAGTCTTCTCCAACACCACAGTTCAAAAGCCTCAGTTCTTTGGCGCTCAGCTTTCTTCACAGTCCAACTTTCACATCCATACATGACCACAGGAAAAACCATAGCCTTGACTAGGCGGACCTTAGTCGGCAAAGTAATGTCTCTGCTTTCCAATACATTGTCTAGGTTTATCATAGTTTTCCTGCCAAGAAACAAACATCTTCTGATTTCATGGCTGCAGTCACCATCCACGATGATTTTAGAGCCCAAGAAGAGGAAATCTATAACTACTTGCACCTTTTCCCCTTCTATTTACCATGAAGTAATGGGGCTGGATGCCATGATCTTAGTTTTTTTAACATTTAGTCTTAAGCTGTCTCTTTCACTCTCCTCCTTCACCCTTATCAAGAGGCTTTTTAGTTCCTCTTCACTTTCTGCCATTAAAGTGGTATCATCTGCATATCTGAGGTTGTTGATGTTTCTCCCACCTATCTTGATTCTAGCTTGTAACTCATCCAGCCCGGTGCATCTTGTGATATGCTCAGCATATAGATTAAACAAACAGGGTGACAGCAGACAACACTATCATACTCCTTTCTCAGTCTTGACCCAATCAGTTGTTTAATATAGGGTTTTAACTATTGCTTCTTGACCCGCATACAGGTTTCTCAGGAGACAGGTAAAATGGTCTAGTATCCCCATCTCTTTAAGAGCTTTCCATTTATTATGATCCAAACAGTCAAAGGCTTTGATGTAGTCGATGGAACAGAGGTACATGTTTTTCTGGAATTACCTAGCTCTCTCTATGATCCAGCAAATGTTGGTGATTTGACCTCTGGTTCCTCTTCCTTTTCTAAATCAAGCTTGAACATCTGGAAATTCTTAGTTCACATAATGCTGAAGTCTTAGCATGCAAGATTTTAAGCATGGGAGATGAGTGCAATTGTCCAACGATTAGCATATTCTTTAGTACTCCCCTTCTTGGGAATTGGGATGAGAATTGACCTTTTCCAATCCTGTAGCCAGGTCTTCCAGATTTGCTGACAAATTGAATGCAACACTTCGATGGCATCATCCTTTAGGGTTTTGAATACATTGTTCTTCAATGAACAGTGCATGTAGCATATGCAATTATAAATGCACCATATCATGAAAATATTTTCCATGTATTTCTATAAGAACTCACTAGACACGACTGAGCGACTTCACTTTCACTTTTCACTTCCATGCATTGGAGAAGGAAATGGCAACCCACTCCAGTCTTCTTGCCTGGAGAATCCCAGGGACGGGGGAGCCTGGTGGGCTGCCGTCTATGGGGTCGCACAGAGTCGGACACGACTGAAGCGACTCAGCAGGAGCAGCAGAAATTATTCTGACAATGAGAATTGAATTATAATCCCCCAAATCTATAGTTCCCCCCAAAACTGTAATTCACTGAAATGAAGAAATAAATTTCAAGTAGAAATAATGAATAGATGCTTACATTGATCAAATTAATAAAAAGGAATGAGTTATGTGAACATGTTGGGATGGAATTTAAGAGTCCTGCTACTTTGATATGGAACACTAATATCAGTAAAGAAAACATAAAACTGATAATTTTACCACCACAACAAGGTCATTGACAACTCATTAGTAAGTGAATGTGGCCATTTCAAAGAGTGTTTAACATTAGTTCTTGCACAAGAAAACTAGGAGTGATTTACAGTTGTATATATCTTATATGATTGAAGCTTGCTAGAGGTTTCCAAATTTGACAACAATTTCAAAATTTCATATGACATTGCCAAAATGGCTCTTGAAACCAAAGAAATCTTTTTGTAAATGTGTCAATTTAAAATTGTTCTCAACCATTCTAGAAGAAAGATTGGGTTATCTTTCTACTCTTTCTATAAGAAAGGACCTACTGTAGAGCACAGGGAATTCTACTCAAAAGTCTGCAATAACCTAAATTGGAAAGAAATTTTAAAAAGAATAAATACATGTATATTTATAACTGAGTCACTTTGTTGTACACCTGAAACTAACACAACATTGTTAATCAATAATACTCCAATATAAAATAAAAATTTCAAGAAAAATAAATGATGTTACAAAGTTGCGGCCATAGGCAATCAAAAGATATGTATTCAAAATGTAGGAGGAAAAGTATTACCAAGGAGTTCCTGGTAGCTAATTAATAACAAATATTATTTTCCTAGACTTTGTGATGTTTACTGTCAGCTTTTAAATCTTGTGATTTGTGATCTGTTTTGTTATTTTAAATAAGAATCCCCTTTTGTGTCTAATTTTGCATTTATAATTTGTATTCTTTCCCGTAAAGTGAGCTTCTAAATATGTATAGGCTTTGCTCAAAGCCTGGATGCATCCCTGATCACATGAAGTAGTCCTGCATCTAGCAATTATGGGGCTTTTGTGAAAAGGGAAAAGAATATTTAATCTGAGCCTTAGAATATTTGCATAGGCAGGGGGAAAAGGTATAGGAGATAACCCTTAATTTCAAATTTAGCAGCACAATGCATAGGCATCAATTAATCTTGTTAATAGCAATTGTGTATTAAGTTGCTAATTTCTAATTCAAGCTCAAAAGCTGAGAAGTCTCTTTCAACCTCTGGCCTCTATTTAGGTGTGTTCTTACAGTGATTAAACGTGCTGTTCCTCCACTTTGTCTCTTAGCAGTGATTATCTGCTTTTATTTCCTCCTAAGATCTGTTGATTAGCCATTAATAAGAGTTTTCCTTGTGGCTCAGCTGGTAAAGAATCCGCCTGCAATGCGGGAGACCTGGGTTCGATCCCTGGGTTGGGAAGAACCCCTGGAGAAGAGAAAGGCTACCCACTCCAGTATTCAGGCCTAGAGAATTCCATGAACTATATAGTCCATGGGGTCGCAAAGAGTGGGACATGACTGAGTGACTTTCACTTTAACTTTCACAAAGACCTCAAAGAGATAAGCTTTCCAAACCCCTGGTTACATCCCAGCTCCAAGCCTTATATAATAACTCCAGTGTAATTCACTTCAGTAAACATTCACTGGACATCCACTATACACAGGGCACTATGCTAAGTACTAAGGGAGCAAAGGTAAATATGACAGAGTCCTTGGCCTCAAAGAAGTTACAACATGATTAGAAAATTAAACACAATAATATCAGTTCAACTTTTTTTCAATAGTCGCTATTTATTTAGCTTTCAGTCCATTACCTCATTCCTCATATTCATCCAATGAAGAAGGAGTTCCATTTTAAACAATGAAGTTTAGTTCCATTTCACTGGTGAAGAAGCAGATTTAATGACTTGTTTAGGGCCAGATGTCAAGCAGGAGCAGGATCAAGACTGGAAACAAGACCTATCTTTCTCTAGAGCCTTAATATGATCTACCGGGAGCACAACGGAGAGCATTTAACCCTGACTGGGGGACATCAGAGAAAGCAGAGGTGGTCTGAAAGGTGGAATGAGTTTGTCCCAGCAAAGAAAGGTTATTCCTGCAGAGGGGAATTTACACACAAAGGCAAGGAAATAAAACACAACAAGGGACATGTCAAGAAACCTCTTAAACCTTGTAGCTCCTAAATTAGCCAAGATCCTGACTCTTAATACTGAATAATGTGGTGACAAATCTCACTCCATCCATCAGTTTTTTCATTTCCCCAACCTTTCTTTATGACTCTCCTTATTTTAATCTTCCCACAAGCATGGATA
>SJYX01008424.1:216014-233541 GCA_006410675.1 Oreotragus oreotragus | reverse complement strand
ACTGTATAGAGCTTCTCCATCTTTGGCTGCAAAGAATATAATCAATCTGATTTCGGTGTTGACCATCTGGTGATGTCCATGTGTAGAGTCTTCTCTTGTGTTGCTGGAAGAGGGTGTTTGCTATGACCAGTGCATTTTCTTGGCAAAACTCTATTAGTCTTTGCCCTGCTTCATTCCACATTCCAAGGCCAAATTTGCCTGTTACTCCAGGTGTTTCTTGACTTCCTACTTTTGCATTCCAGTCCCCTATAATGAAAAGGACATCTTTTTTGGGTGTTAGTTCTAAAAGGTCTTGTAGGTCTTCATAAAACCGTTCAACTTCAGCTTCTTCAGCATTACTGGTTGGGGCATAGACTTGGATAACTGTGATATTGAATGGTTTGCCTTGGAAACGAACAGAGATCATTCTGTCGTTTTTGAGAT
The DNA here is from genome assembly GCA_006410675.1 of Oreotragus oreotragus. Classification (NCBI taxonomy): domain Eukaryota; kingdom Metazoa; phylum Chordata; class Mammalia; order Artiodactyla; family Bovidae; genus Oreotragus; species Oreotragus oreotragus. Next base: position 233,118 of record SJYX01008424.1, on the reverse strand, counting down.
TGCATCCAAGTACTGCATTTCGGACTCTTTTGTTGACCATGATGGCTGTGCTATTCGTTCTTAATTTTAAAGCCTCTCATTTGCTTATTGTCTTCCTCAAGGAAGTCCGTTGTCCTGGTCTTTGGGTCTCTGTGTATACATTTGTAAATGTAGGCATCCAACCAGCTGCTCCCTAAGCTCTGATTCCATCTGGAAAGGTTATCTGGTCTTTTCCTGAGACCAGGACGAACGCAGACACCTGCCAACAGGATTTTACGTTTTTGTACATTTTCCGGGTGGCGCTAGTGGTAAAGAACCCACCTGCCAAAGCAGGAGACACAAGAGACATGGGTTCGATCCCTGGGTCAGGAAGATCTCCTGGAGGAGGGCATAGGCAACCCACTCCGGTATTCTTGCCTAGAGAATCCCAAGGACAGAAGAGCCTGGGGGGCTACAGCCCATAGGGCCACAAAGAGTCAGACATGACTGAAGCAATTTAGCATGCACGCATGTGCATTTTCCAGAGAAGAAATCTTGAAGAAATAAATCTTGATTTCATATTCAAGAAATATAAGAATATTTCTTCTTCCAAATAACCCCACACTAAACCTCTTAGATCACTGAGTTTGCAGGTGGCTTTTTTGTGGGGAGTAATTAGCAGAGTAGTGGTGAGAAATCAGGCCAGGAGGTGTTACAAGCCAAAGAAGATGCTGGGAAGAAGACAAAAGCTAAGATAATTGATCATGGGGACACAGAGTCATATGCGTGGCCAGTCAAAGTACCCCCATGAGGGAATGGGCTGAAATACAAGTCTCAGAACTCAAATGCTATTGGGGGCTCCATAGCCTGATTCACAGCTGATTGAAATCCATGATATAGCACAACACAGCAAGGCTGCCTGGTCCAGCCCACTTCCAAGCGTGGGTACCACCGTCATGGAGACCACTTGCAGGAACAGCATCTTGGCCGTTAGCCGACTTGCTGTGATACTGGTTTGTAGCACAAGCATTTTTTCACCCTCCTTATCTTATCTTGCTCTGAATTTACAGAATTAGAAACACAAGACATAATGGCAAGAACGCTAATTCCCTGATTTACTAAATCTGTACGTTAACACTAAAATAAATACTTTGGCTCCTCACTCTCATTTTATCATTTTTACTTCTGTTCTTGCACAGATGTCGCCTCCAGGTTTACATTTTTATCATATTTTCTTTTATTGAGATACAATTCATACCATAGAATTCACTCATTTAAAGTGTACAATTCAGCGTTTTTAGCACAATCACAGAGCTGTGCGACCATCACCACAATCCAACTCCAAAACATTCTTGCCCCCGCCCCCTGCTCACAAATAACCTCTCCTCCTTTGCAGAGGCTTCCTGTTTGCCTCCACCCAGGCCCAGCCCCAGCCTAATCTACTCTGTCTCTGAGCATTCCCGTGTTCTGGACATTTCCTGTCAGTGGAGTCCTATACAACTCTCATGTCATTTCTGCTATTGCTCTACTTCTCCTGACCATCATTTGATTCCCACGCAATAGTGTTTTTTTTTTTTTTTTCTTTTCTGGATCTTCGCCCTCGCCCACCTGAGAGGCCGAAGGGACCTTACTGGTCTGGGGGTCTCTGCAGGGCTGTGGGTCTCAGGCGCTTAGCCCACACCAGCAGTTGGCTGGAATTTCTATGTCTTTATCTGTCTCTTATACACATCTAGATGTGTATAAGAGACAGCTCCTGAACATCATTTGATTCCCACGCAATAGTGTTTTTTTTTTTTTTTCTTTTCTGGATCTTCGCCCTCGCCCACCTGAGAGGCCGAAGGGACCTTACTGGTCTGGGGGTCTCTGCAGGGCTGTGGGTCTCAGGCGCTTAGCCCACACCAGCAGTTGGCTGGAATTTCTTCGACCACCTGCCTTCTACTTCTGACCCATGCCACTGACATTTGGGTCTGTTTTGTTCTGAAAAGCTACCCGTCCCACCTGCGGGCTGAGGTGTGGACACCCTGCCTGGTCTGTGAGAGATACCAGGAACTCTGGGGACCTCCCTAGGCAAGTGACCCCCAGCCTCTTTGGAAAACCTCTCAGCTATTCAAGTTGAATCCTCTTAATAAAAGAGACTCGCTAAAGAAGAAATACATTTCCATCTAAACATCTGCTGCAATATACAAAATTTCAGAGATATATAGAATATGAACAGAGGAAAGCCTAGTCCTAACAGAAGAAAGCAGCAACATTTAGCTAGCAGGCCACTTAGCATGGCTTTAGGGAGTTCTGAGTGCAATAGATGGCAATATTCAGAAGCTTGTTTCTCCCGCTTCCTCTTATGAAAAATGAAAGACTTAGTACAGAATAGATGCGCGGACCATGTTGTCTAAACCTCAGGCTCCACACTTTCTGGATGAGGATGCTGGTTCACTGTAGATGCGTACTCATCAAATTTCTATCGATACTAATTTACTAATATCAATAATAATCTGTTTTCCAGAGGACTAGTGGGCCCCCAGCTCTTCAGCGTAGGTGTCAATAAAACTACTGCTGCTCTCAAGCTATTGACAGTATTAGAAATGACCTTCGTGCAATTTCATGCCTATCAAAACAAAGACCACACGCTAAGGATTATGAGTGCTCTGCTGAAGGGGAGAATGAAGGCTGGAGCCGGCGGGCAGGGGCGCTCTGCGTCTCCACTGGCCACTGATTTTCCTGGTCTCTCTTTCCATCTTTCCATGGGATGCTGTCCACTCCTGGCTGGAGACACCTTCCCAAGGGCTTCCTTGGAGCTGTTTGGAGCCTTCAAGTGTTTTTCAGACAGCTGTCTAACACATCCACTCACTGTCAACAAGGCGACAAATATCACGGGTGCGCACCGCTGGCCTGCGGGTCCGAATGGACACCTCGCTCCTGGGTGCTCTCTTAACTTCCTCCCACCTTGTAAATGCAATAATCTAGCCCATTTTTAAAACCCTGCTTTCCTCTCTAGCTGCAGTTTTAACAGATGGCTCTTGAAAACACATTGGAAAAGCCACAGAGCGTGAGTACTTAATAGCCAAATAGCTTCTTAAAAATTGTAGTTAACGCTGAACTACATCCCCCCGCCCCTGTATGCACAGTGCAGTGGTGGAGACGCAGATGTGTGACAACACTCTACAGCAGTCTCTAAGAACATAGCCTGCTTTCAGAGGGACCTCACGGCTTGTGCTTCTGCTGAGTGACCAACCTGTGGACCCTGTAACTGCTTCAGCAGTGGAGCCAACTCTGGCCTCTGTACTGGACACAAAGTGAAATCTCAGAGACAGTTTTCGGTGAAGTAGAAAAGCGCACCTTTATTGCTTTGCCAGGCAAATGGGGCCACAGCGGGTTGACGCCCTCAACACCGTGTGTGTCCCCACCGGGGTGTGGGGGGTGCGGGGACAGTGAGGCGTGGTAGAGCCATGGTTCAAAGCGGGCGTGGAGCTTCCTCTGACTGGTGGGTGGTGAGGTAGGCGGGAATCTGCATCTTCAACCTTCTGGTTCCAGCAGGTCTGGGCTTCACGTGCTTGTAGGCAGCACACAGTTAACTTCTCCCGCCTGGTGGGGTTTTCAGTGTCTGCAAAGCAGCTCAAAGATCTTGTGCTGTGTAGCCCCGAGGGGAATCAGGACCTGCCCCGAGGCTGCGCTGCTGTTTCTCTCGCTGCTCCTCCCTTGTCTCTGGGCCTTCCCTTCCCTGGTTAGCATCTGTCTGAACCTCCTGGTTGGAGAAGGCAATAGCAACCCACTCCAGTACTCTTGCCTGGAAAATCCCATGGACAAAAGAGCCTGGTAGGCTGCTGTCCATGAGGTCACTAAGGGTCGGACACGACTGAGCGACTTCACTTTCACTTTCATGCACTGGAGAAGGAAATGACAACCCACTCCAGTGTTCTTGCCTGGAGAATCCCAGGGACAGGGAAACCTGGTGAGCTGCCATCTATGGGGTCTCACAGAGTCGGACACGACTGAAGTGACTTAGCAGCAGCAGAACCTTCCGGTGGGACTCAGGGAAGGTCCTGCAGGCTGAATGAAGCCCACTTCCTTAATGAAGAAATTGGGGACTCAGAGAGGCTTCTGTTCCCAATAGCCCCACAGGGTCCTGCCTGGTTTTGTGAGCACCTATCACATCTTGCATGATGCACTCTCGTGGCCTTGATAGGGCTGCTCCCATCAGTCAGTCAGTTCAGTCACTCAGTCGTGTCTGACTCTTTGTGACCCCATGGACTGCAGCACAACAGGCTTCCCTGACCATCACCAGCTCCTGGAGTTTACGCAAACACATGTCCATTGCATCAGTGATGCCATCCAACCATCTCATCCTCTGTCATCCCCTACTCCTCCCATCTTCAATCTTTTCCAGCATCAGGGTCTTTTCCAGTGAGTCAGTTCTTCACATCAGGTGGCCAGAGTTTCAGCTTCAGCATCAGTCCTTCCAATGGAGTTTCAGCTTCAGCATCAGTCCTTCCAATGAGTATTCAGGACTGATCTCCTTTAGGATGGACTGGTTGGATCTCCTTGCAGTCCAAGGGACTCTCAAGAGTCTTCTCCAACACCACAGTTCAAAACCATCACTTCTTCGGTGCTCAGCTTTCTTTATAGTCCAACTCTCACATCCATACATGACTACTGGAAAAACCATAGCTTTGACTAGACTGACCTTTGCTGGCAAAATAATGTCTCTGCTTTTTAATATGCTGCCTAGGTTGGTCATAGCTTTTCTTCCAAGGAGCAAGTGTCTTTTAACTTCATGGCTGCAGTCACCATCTGCAGTGATTTTGGAGCCCAAGAAAATAAAGTCTGACACTGTTTCCACTGTTTCCCCATCTATTTGCCTTGAAGTGATGGGGCCAGATGCTATGATCTTCATTTACTGAATGTTGAGCTTTAAGCCAACTTTTTCACTCTCCTCTTTGACTTTCATCAAGAGGCTCTTTAGTTCCACTTCACTTTCTGCCGTAAGGGTGGTGCCACCTGCATATCTGAGGTTATTGATATTTCTCCTGGCAGTCTTGATTCCAGCTTGTGCTTCATCCAGCCCAGCGTTTCTCATGATGTACTCTGCATAGAAGTTACATAAGCAGGGTGACAATATACAGCCTTGACACACTCCTTTCCTGATTTGGAACCAGTCTGTTGTTCGATGTCCAGTTCTAACTGTTGCTTCTTGACGTGCATACAGACTTCTCAAGAGGCAAGTCAGGTGGTCTGGTATTCCCATCTCTTGAAGAATTTTCCAGTTTGTTGTGATCTACACAGTCAAAGGCTTTGGCATAGTCAATAAAGCAGAAATATATTTTTTTCTGGCATTCCCGTAGCAGGAGCCGGATACACACCATTCATCTTCAAAGGGAACATATTCTTTATAAAAGAAAATAACTGGACCCCCTACTTCAGCTAAATGCTGAGTTGGTTGAGGTCAATCTCTTCCTTCTTAGTAGGTATCCCTATAGGTAGCTGTAAAGATCCAGGAATTTCCCCCAGTTTTATCAGTAATAATTTGTTGTGCTTATAATTTGTCCACTTGCTAACAATAATGATCTGAAGAAAACCCCAAACAACTTATCACTGATGAAATTTANCAGTCTGTTGTTCGATGTCCGGTTCTAACTGTTGCTTCTTGACGTGCATACAGACTTCTCAAGAGGCAAGTCAGGTGGTCTGGTATTCCCATCTCTTGAAGAATTTTCCAGTTTGTTGTGATCTACACAGTCAAAGGCTTTGGCATAGTCAATAAAGCAGAAATATATTTTTTTCTGGCATTCCCATAGCAGGAGCCGGATACACACCATTCATCTTCAAAGGGAACATATTCTTTATAAAAGAAAATAACTGGACCCCCTACTTCAGCTAAATGCTGAGTTGGTTGAGGTCAATCTCTTCCTTCTTAGTAGGTATCCCTATAGGTAGCTGTAAAGATCCAGGAATTTCCCCCAGTTTTATCAGTAATTATTTGTTGTACTTATAATTTGTCCACTTGCTAACAATAATGATCTGAAGAAAACCCCAAACAACTTATCACTGATGAAATTTATGACTAATTGAGATGAAAGGACAAAGTAAACAAAACAAAATATGCTCTATAGCAGCAGGGCACACCAACCGAATCTAAACTGCAAAGGCTTGGTCTTCAATTTTTTCTTTTGACAAATGTTTGTCTTTTTAAAATTTAAAGTTTCTTGGATTTTGATTTTTTTTTAAATGGGCAAGGAGAATAAATCTTAACTGTTGTCCACAAATATAGCTCTCCACCTCTGGGATCAAATCAGTTATTTAAGAAACATTTGATAATTAGACTTATGGATTGGTTATGTTCATGGAATGAAATACACTGAGCTTAAAGAATGGCTGTGTGATTTTTGCACATGTGTGTATGTGTGTATATCAGAGCTTTCCACATCTTTACTCTTTCGTGGCCTGGCACACATAGAAATTTATAACATGAATTGTAGAATATAGCCACAATATCCCAGAGAACTGGGAGATCTCAGAGCTGATTGGAAGTGTCCCAAGTATAAATAATTTTCATAAATGAAAGACAAAAATGAGATATAAAATTTGAAAGCTCTTTAGAATACAAATAAAATAGCTTAAGGTGTTTTATTTGATATTTCTTTCAATAATGTCTTTATATTAAAGAATTACATTTATGAAAATATTTTCAGTGATCACATTTTATATTACATTTTTCAAATAAATAAATAACATACTAGATGAGAGTTGACTTTCACTGTCCTTAGGAAGAACTCACATATATATACATATATGTGTGTATGCAAATCACATATACACAGTCACACTGTGTATATGACTATATACATATATATGTATAGCCATATATCAAAATGTCACAGTACTGGAATGAGATGGCATATATTAAAAACTCTAATCAGCTTGTCAAATGTTATTCACTAGTAAACAACAGAAGGACATTTTTGGCATAATAACGTGGTACCTGTTTTCCAAGTCTGTGGCTTAAATGCAAGGGTCTTGGGAGGTGAGGTTGAATTTCATCATGATGGCCTATATGTCATGTCAGTGATAAAAAGTACAGGTATCCGTCTTGCATCTCATAATCCACTTTGTTACCTTGACTTGCATCCATCCAATACTTGAGTGATTACATGAGTAACGTGGTACCTGTTTTCCAAGTCTGTGGCTTAAATGCAAGGGTCTTGGGAGGTGAGGTTGAATTTCATCATGATGGCCTATATGTCATGTCAGTGATAAAAAGTACAGGTATCCGTCTTGCATCTCATAATCCACTTTGTTACCTTGACTTGCATCCATCCAATACTTGAGTGATTACATGAGATGTCTGTCTCGCGTGATTGATCATTCATCTGCATATTACTAATTTTCCCATACATCTCAACAGAAGCTTCTCTTGGCCCTTCATCTCATCCCCCCTAAAATGGACCAGAGAGACCATTTGTCCCTTGCATTTCAGATAATAGAGCCCTCCTCCCAGCTTCTGAGTGTCAGAGAGGACATCTCAGCATGGCATTTAATCATGTTCACACACACACACACACACAATTTCAGCTCTGAAAGCAAGCAGCCTGGGCCTCTGAGAACTGACCAAGGGAAGCAGAACCAGCATGGAGATCAGCCAGGCCTGCTGTCATGTTCCTGGGATCTCAGATAAACTAGTCTGAGTGGGGTATCACAAAAGCAATTTTCACACCCAAAATTGAATTCTAAGTAAAAAACAAACAAAAACTCTCTGAAACTATTTTCTCCAAGTTGTAGTCAAAACTTTGTATTTATTGTAATTGTTTCACATTTTTTCTTAACATTTTTATCAATTTAAAAGTCTTCTTATGTTATTATGATCTCATTGTTGTTTAGTCACTAAGTCGTGTCTGACTCTTTTGCAGCACTATGGACTGTAGCCTGCCAGGTCTTTTATCTATGGGATTTCTCAGGCAAGAATACTGGAGTGGGCTGCCGTTCCCTTCTCCAGGGACTCTTTCTGACCCAGGGATAGAGCCCACATCTCCTGCATGGGTAGGAGAATTCTTTACCACTGAGCTACCAGGGAAGCCCATTATGATCTCATACTTACTTTTAAAACTTGGATAATTTAAACGTTTAATCAAATGATGGCTTAAACAGAAAATTCCATCCTTAATATGAATAAAATAGCTCCTCACTTTCCAACCTCCACACAGAATATATCTCACTTTATATTTATTTATCTGGGTTCTTGAGATTTCGTGATTAAGAACTGGTCATAACAATTCTCCATTTTTGATTCATATCTTACCTGTGGCCATATTCTCTGGTCTATTGTGAGTAGCTGCTTGATCAATGACAGTCATTTTATTTTCAATATAATGTGTTATTCTTAACATTTGCCTCCAAACTTAGCAGCTCCATTTCAATTATTTATATTGTATACCTTTTGTACATATCACTTTGGGTTTGTTCATTTTTCGTTCTTTTCTGCAGACTTTCTGCAATTCGTGATTTTTCAAAACCAAAGTCATCAGTTCCTTAGAAAGCTGTGGGTTGGGTCTTTGATGCCTCCTTGCAATTCGAGTGGAGATCCCTGCTTTGGGATGAAATGCAGTTCCCCATCGCCTACCGCTTTTTCACTTGCTCACCATTTCTCCCACCCGACCGCTGATGTTCTGTTCTTGAACAGATTGCAAAGATAAGTGAGACTTACAATGCAATACATTTTTTTTTNTGCCTCCTTGCAATTCGAGTGGAGATCCCTGCTTTGGGATGAAATGCAGTTCCCCATCGCCTACCGCTTTTTCACTTGCTCACCATTTCTCCCACCCGACCGCTGATGTTCGGTTCTTGAACAGATTGCAAAGATAAGTGAGACTTACAATGCAATACATTTTTTTTTTGCCTCCGGGAGAAAAAGATCAGTGGATGGGGTTGTAAGGCACTGGAGTGGGAGAGAACACAGGTGAGATATGAGTCAACCCAGCTCCACTGAGTCAGACGAATCCCTTTCCAACGCTTGGCCGCTCACCTGCAAAGGCAAGGTGGTGTGTTGACAACTGTTTAGTTCTTGCACAGGTCTGGATGTGAGGGTCCCACAGACAGTGGCTGGTCCACTCTACTGGCCTGACTGTGTGAGGAGCTGAGTGGAGAGCCTGCAGCAGGTGGATGCAGGGCACTGAACCAGGCGCCTCCCCATCAGATGGAAGCCATGTTGCCTTTGCCTCCAGGCACCATATGCCTGAAGTTTCTTCTGGCACAAGCAGTGAATCTGAAACCACATCTGCAACTCCCCAAACTCTTTGCCAGACAAAGCAATCACACGTTTAAGAAAGTGGGCTGGGTTGAGACCACACTCTGTGCCTGCAGGAATTACTCCCACATACAGTCAACTGCTGGGTCCAACACCCGACTCCTTTGAAAAGGTATAATACAGGCCTTTAACACGCCATCACAAACTAAATTCCCTAACAACTTAATTTTAGCCCCTAGCTTCTCACTGGCCGGGTTCTTTTAAAACCGTAATGACTGAATTATAGAATGCTGATTAAATACACAGTTCATTACAAGTATACCGTTCACACATTTACCTCGTAAGTAACCAGTGTTAAATGAAGTCTTTTATCCTCTTCGGATCATTGTTGACTAATGTTTGACTTTGAACACACACATATGAATTCCCCAGCTCTCCTCTCACATCTTGCTGTAGAAATCTGAAAACTGCCTCAGAAAAAATTGGCTTAAAAAAAAACCTGCAATGATTTCTGGATGCATTTGTTTTCAAATAATCTGCATGGTTCAACAGGATTACCAACTGCTCAGTAACTTTAGGTGATTCATAAAAATCACTCAGACAATAATTTTCATCTTTAAATCAATTATACAAATGAGAAAAAATGCATGCTTTCCGAATTGTGCCTTTATAAATAGCATATATTGGAAAGAGATGACTGGTTTGGAGGCTTCTAAGGGAACATTTTTAATCTAAAGCTGGATTGTGAGTCTTGATCTCATAGTTAAGGACTGTTTCCCAAAACATGGAGCCATGGAAAGTTCTTTCAGCTTGAGGTGACCTTAAATAAAGTGTCACTAGAAGAGAACCTCATTGCCTAAGGCAGGTGTTTCCAGAGGTGGGTTCAAATTGCATGGCATTAATGGAGGGGCACAAAATCTTGTATTTTTAATTTACCAAATGAATCTATTTTCTTATCTGCAAAGAACCGTTGCTTTAAGGATTTTTCTCTATGTTCTTAAATTGGAGTGTATTTTCTTTATAATGTTATGCTAGTTCCTGCTGTACAACAAAGTGAATCAGCTGTATGTATCCATATATCCCCTCCCTCCTGGGCCTCCCTTCCACGCCCCCATCCACCCCTCTAGGTCATCACAGAGCACTGAGATGAGCTCTCTGCTACACAGCAGTTCCCACTGAGAAAACCATAATTCAAAAAGACACATGTACCCTAAGTCCACTGCAATAGCTTACTTACAATAGCCAAGACATGGAAGCAACCTAAATGTCCATCAACAGATGAATGGATAAATAAGACGTGGTACGTACATACAATGGAATATTCGGTTCAGTTCAGTTGCTCAGCCGTGTCCGATTCCGTGACCCCGTAGACTGCAGCATACCAGGCTTCCCTGTCCATCACCAACTCCTGGAATTTTCTCAAACTCACATCCATCAAGTTGATGATACCATTCAACCATCTCATCCTTTGTAGTCCCCTTCTCCTCCTGCCTTCAAGCTTTCCCAGCATCAGGGTCTTTTCTAATGAGTCAGTTCTTTGCAGCATGCGGCCAAAGTATTGGACCTTCAGCTTCAGCATCAGTCCTTCCAATGAATATCCAGGACTGATTTCCTTTAGAACTGACTGGTTTAATCTCTTTGCAGTCCAAGGGACTCTTAAGAGTCTTCTCCAATACCACAGTTCAAAAGCATCATTACTCAGTTATAAAAAAAGGAATGAAATTGGGTCATTTGCAGTGATATGGATAGATCTATTTTTTTCTACTTTAAAAAAAGATTTTAAATCATGAAAGTATGATAACGCATTTATAGGTGACTTAGAAAATACAGAACAAAGTTATATATAGTTCCACTCTACACATTGCAATTATTTTTAAGTAGATAAATTAAGACTTTTAGTTGGGGCTTCAATATCAAACTCTTGAAAATTAATAGAAATGTAGAAGGAAATAGTAGACTTGAAAGGCACTATGAACCAATTCAACATAATTGAGACTGATACAATTTTCATCCAATAGCAGGATACAAATTCTAGCCAAGTTCCCATAGATTTTAAACTAGGAGACCCAGGAACATATCCAACGACATAAAACAAGGTGCAAAACATTTGCAGTTTAAAGGTATTGAAATCATACTGAGTCTGTTCTCTTATCACCGTGGAATCGTGTTAGAAATTAAGTATCAAAAGATACTTGAAAATAACCCACATAAACCCCATGTGACAATTACCAAGAGAGATCTTTGACTCAGACATTGAAAACCTCAAAAAAGTTAAAAGAATGAAAAAACCAGAGAGGGCTGGACCTATTCATTTTTAGTGCAAAAAGTGTAGGTGAAAACAGAAAAAAAACAGATCTGGTCACTGGAGAGCATCTGCCCGTGACTCTCCAAAGAGCTGCCTACACTCTGGTTGGGAGGTGTTTCAGACAGTCAGCTTTTCACGCTGGAACAGAAGGGCTTCCTGGGCAGCCTTGTCCTCCTTGTGGTTAACTCCATCACTCAGCAGACAGAGCGCCCCCAGCTCAGGACCTTCTGGTGCCAGTGCTGGAGACCACAGACACTTCTACCCAGCCACCCATTTTGGTGACCTCCTGGGGTCAACATGAGCCTTTGATAAAATTGGACACCAGGCCAGCCTGGAGGGAGAAACTCAGAAAAAATGCACAGACCTCTGGACACTCACCTGTGCCCACAAGAACATATGACTGCACTCTGCACACGGGAAAAGTGATTCTACAAAAACCTAGAGGTTTGTCTTCTCCCATGTGAACCAGCCCTTGACCACCCCCCCACTCCACCCCATGCATCAAATTTCACATCACATCATTTATTGATGAGCTGGATTTTTTCATAACCACTGGATAGTGCCAACTAACTCCAATTTTTTTTTTTTTAAGATGAGACTCTTAGTGACCACACACTTTCCTCTCTATTTCTGGCTCTCATTCCACCACATTCACTGGAAAACTATTTTAAGAGACAACATCCAAGAAGGACGTGTGCCGTCACTTATGCTGCTCACCCCACTTGACATGCATGCTATTGTTTTCCAACGCTTTAGTTTTAGCTTAACCCTACAATTTAAACATTTTAACTCTTTTACTGTCATTATGTTCATATTTACTATTTTCCTTGTGCATCTTCTTTCCTCTGGCATCAAGGATGTTTCTTCAAGATTGCTCTATTTTGTAAAGTACTTCTCTTTTGGAAGTAATTTTAGTGAGGATTTGTTGGTGAAAACACTCAATATTCTGAGTATGTACAGGTGAAAGAAAAGGTCTGGAAAATGCATAGAATTTGAAATATAGTTTTAGCATATATTCAATACTAGTTAGACTAGTTCGGCGATTATATTTTTTACTGACTTGATAATGTTTCAGTTTTCTGCTTTTAAAAAGCCTGTCATTCCACCAGAGGTGATGTTACAGTGTTTCTGTTTTCGCTTGCTTCTCTCTCTTTTTGAAAGTAGTTTGTTGAATATGTCATAAATTTTACCCATTTTAATGCACAACCAATGAATTGTTATACATACAGTGGTATAGACATTTCCACTATCTTATAATAGAACTTTCCATCATCTTATTGACAGTAACCCCACACACCTGCACACAGACCCAGATAATTCCTGAACCACTTGGGTTTCTATTTGCCTGTTTGAAGGGGTCACGTAAACAGATTCACAGCCCACGTGTTGTTTTGTTCCCAACTTTTTTCTGAGCCTGATGTCTTTGAAGTTCATTCATGTTGTACTTCATATACTTCACGTTCTTCTATTGACAAATATTGCTTTGTATGTCTTTATCACATTTTGCTTATCCATTTAATCAGTTAGAGGACATTTGGGTTGTTTCCATTTTGTTTATTATGAATAATGCCGCTAGGGTCGTTTCCCAGGTGGCTCAGTGGTAAAGAATCCACCTGCCAAGCAGGAGATGTGCTTCAATCCCTGGATCAGGAAGACCCCCCTGGAGACAAGCATGGCAACCACTCCAGTATTCTTACCTGAGAAATCCCACGGACAGAGGAGCCTGGCGGGCTACAGTCCATGGGGTCACAAAAGAGCTGGACGTGACTGAGCAATGAAACAATAGCAATGTTGCTGGGAATGCTTGTGTACCAGTTTGTGCATGGACATATACTTTCATTTCTCTTGACTATGTACCTAAAAGTCTAATTTCTGAGTCTCTGTACTTTAAAAAGCTGCCAACCTGTCCTCCCAAACGATCGCATCATCTTACACTCACATGAGCAGTGCATTAGGCCTCAGTGTGTCTACATCTTGTCCAACACTGGGCACTTTCTCTTTTTCCATTATTGCCTTTAGGGTGGGTGACAAATGATATCTCATTATGATTTTATTTCCATTTCCCTAATGACTAATGATGTTGAATGGTTTTTCACGTACTAATTGGCCATTGGTATATATTCTTTAGAGAAATGTCTATTCAGCTCCTCTGCTCATTATAAATTATTTGTCTTTTTATCTTGAATTATAAGTTTTTTAAAAAATTCTGAACACAAGCCCATCATCAGATTTATGATTTCAAAATATTTTCTCCTAGTCTTTGTGGGTGTTTTTTTTCACCGTTTTATGGTGTTCTTTGAATCATAAAATTTTTATTTTTAAGTCCAGTTTGTCCATTTAAAATTTCATGGTTCACGTTATCAGTGTCATATCCAAGAAAGTATTGCTTACACCAAACTCATGAGGACTTACCTGTTTTTTCCCCAAGAGTTTGATATTTTTAGATCTTACACTTAGTTCTGTGATCCGTTTTGAGTTAATCTTTGTGCATGGTGTGAGGTAGGGGTTCATATACATCTTGTATATAGATGCCCAACTATCACATTATCATAGTACCCTGAACGTTGGGGTACTATGTGCTCGAAGCATAAGTGGGTCTGAGGATTCTTCGTGGCAATGAAGTGAGGTTTGCTAAAGGGTGTAGGCCAGGTGTCCCGCACCTGTATGTTGTTGACCAGGACAGACCAACCCCCACAAAGACAGTGAGCAAGCTTACTTCATGGAATGGTTGACACACAGCACCTAGCACATACGTGTCATACAGGAGAGTAAGGACATGTTTCCTCTATGGAATTGCAGTTTTAAAAATCTTTGTCCCAAGATAGTGTAGACATTTATTTACAAGTTCTTTGGGGAGAAGAATAGGTATGTGTGTGGGGGGCGAGGCAGAATATGTTTAACATGTCAATTTACTTGGGGTTAGTTTTTTTTGTAATATGATAAAGATCTTTTTTCTCCTCAAAATGATGACTTCAGAAGTAGTTTTTTGTTTTTTTTTCAGAAGTAGTTTAAAATACTCTTTCTGTTGTGTGGAATGTTTGTGGAAGAAAAACTTCCACCACAATAAATAAGGTGAGCACACTTTAATCATGTCATCTTCAGGGCTGTGTTACTATGAAGTCAACCAATATAAATAATTTTCTGTCTGAACTAATGCAGAATGCACAAAAATCAAGAATAATAAAATTTATATAGGATGGGCCATAGCACAACCAGGAAAGTCCTGAAAGGTCACGGACTCATTACTTCTTATTATGTACGTATCCCTAACCACCTCCCATTAACACCCAACAAATCCAGGAGATAAGAACTTAATTTTCCCACCGTTTGAGAACTGTGAGTGGCTGGAGGAGTACCAATGTCCAACTGAGTTATACTGGATTTTTATCACATCTTGAGGGCAAGTTGTCGTGTGTGTGTGTTCAGTTGTGTCCTGTTTTTTGTGACCTCATGGACTGTAACCACCAGGTTCCTCTGTCTATGGAATTTTCCAGGCAGCAATACTGAGTGGATTACCACTTCCTACTCCAGGGGATCTTCCTGACCCAGGGATCAAACCCCCGTCTCTTGTGTTGCCTACATTGCCAGGTGGGTTTTTTACCACTGGCACCACCTGGGAAGCCCCACAAGTTGCTGAACTGCATCCTTATACATACTGAAGTAATTTTGGCTCTTAAAATAGCCTGTTAACTATTTTATCAATAGTAAACTTTTCAACTATATTTTAGTATCTGCTGATGTTACTCGTGTTACTCATATGTTGAAATATATTCTGAAAAATTCTCAGAGAAGGAGCAGGGAGAGAGATGCCAATGGAAAAGGCAAGATTTCCAGCTGCCTGGGAAGTTAAAGAGGATAAACTGTTCTATGCTTTGGTTGGAACCTGGAATCTCTGCTCTGGAAGAGGAGTGGGAGGATAAGCAACCCTAATTACTTTTATGTTGGAAAACTTGCTTTCTTCAGCCAGCAGAGTGCATTTTGGCATATTTTTAATGTAGATTTTTTTTAGCTTTGCAGTTTATGGAAATTCTACCCACATTCTGCAAACAGATTGGCTTCTGGTATTTGCTGCTGATGCAAAATTACCCCCACTTTCTTTGTTTTCACAGGTAGTTTAGTGTGAAGTTAGTTTTGACTACATATCAGACAGAAGCCACTTTAAACTGGGAAAGGATTCATGTTTGGTGCCATCATAACCACTGGGCATTCACTGATAAATTATTTGCTTTCTAATGAGTTATACAAAATGAAAATAACTTCATTTTAAAGTGAAACACATTTATTATAGAACAGCACTTTATAAAAACATGTTCCCTTGGTTTCTTATCCTCTATCCTGGGCTTAAGAATGTTCTTATTTATTTTGTTAAAATTGCAGGGAAGAAACCCTCCATTGGTATTGAAACGAGATTTATAATAAAACAGAGCAGGTATAAGTTTTGACACGTTCAATGCAGACACATTTCTCTTTGCCTGTGTCTCAACTCTAATCAGCATCCTTTGTTGAACAATGAAAGATGGGTCAAGCCCACTATTTTGTAAGCATGTGCACATCCAGAGCCTTCATAATATTAGTTAAAATCAATGTGCTGCTTTTTTAATTATTGCTCATGGTACAAAGCAGGGAAGGCTCATTTAGGAACAGATCGATATTGGAAAGGGATTGGTAGATGGCAGAGCAGTACATCAGGCTGCTTGATGTAAAAATCATTGGGTCTGTTCTGCGGTGGTTTAGGGTTATCAGTCTGGTTAGCCTCCAGCTGGCGGGGGGCAAGGTAATAGGTGAGCTTTCCAGGAGCCAGCAACCCTGCCGGGTCTGCAGAAGGAGCCGCTACCCGGCACGCGGCATCCCACACACATGTTCAAAACAGACAGTTAGGACCACATGGCTCTGCCTGGCAGGTATTGATCACGTGCAGCAAAGTTCGGACAGTAGTCAGGGAGTCATCTTCTCTATTTTTCTTTGAGTGGATATACATTTTTTTTAAGCTCCTGGATTTTGATGGTCAGGTAGATGATCACTTGCTCTGAGGGCAACATACATGTGCATATAGGCAGCTAATTCTCCGATAGAAATGTGTGTGTGTGAGGAGGAGAGAGGGGAGCAAGGAGCGGGTAGAAATTCCCACCTCAGGCAGGGCCAGTGCAGCTGGACCACGTGGGCACCACCCTGCACTTCCTGTTTTTGTCTCACACGTTGATACGGAAAGCATGCTGATGGAAACAAAACATCCCATAAACTCACACACTATCATGGCTGCAACGCTGCATGTCCACACGGCAGGGGTTCTAACCCTGCTCCTCTTAGCACACATACTTTTTCCGATGGAGACACTGATATGGCTAAACTGTTTCAAATAAGAGGACTATGCCACGTTTGTACCTGCTTTGATTATTATTATTTTAAATCAGTGGCAGATGCTTCAAGGAGTAATGTTATGAGGAGGTTAGACCAGGCCTTGGGAGGATGCTGTGTAGCTTTGGTGGCAGAGACAGAGAGGAGGAGGTAAGGGGAGGCTCAGGGCGAGATGCTCAAGGGGGAGGTTGGGAGGTTGGGGAGAAGGTTCAGGGGAGGCTCTGGGGGAGATGCTCAGGGGGTAGGCTGGG
>SJYX01008424.1:189360-206258 GCA_006410675.1 Oreotragus oreotragus | reverse complement strand
AAGATTGCCAGGAGAAATATCAATAACCTCAGATATGCAGATGACACCACCCTTATGGTAGAAAGTGAAGAGGAACTAAAAAGCATCTTGATGAAAGTGAAAGTGGAGATTGAAAAAGTTGGCCTAAAGCTCAACATTCAGAAAATGAAGATCATGGCATCTGGCCCCCTCACTTCATGGCAAATAGATGGGGAAACAGTGGAAACAGTGTCAGACTTTATTTTTTCAGGCTCTAAAATCACTGCAGATGGTGATTGCAGCCATGAAATTAAAAGACGCTTACTCCTTGGAAGAAAAGTTATGACCAACCTGGATAGTATGTTCAAAAGCGGAGACATTACTTTGCCGACTAAAGTCCATCTAGTCAAGGCTATGGTTTCTCCTGTGGTCATGTATGGATGTGAGAGTTGGACTGTGAAGAAGGCTGAGCGCCGAAGAATTGATGCTTTTGAACTGTGGTGTTGGAGAAGACTCTTGAGAGTCCCTTGGACTGCAAGGAGATCCAACCAGTCCATTCTGAAGGAGATCAACCCTGGGATTTCTCTGGAGGGAATGATGCTAAAGCTGAAACTCCAGTACTTTGGCCACCTCATGGGAAGAGTTGACTCATTGGAAAAGACTCTGATGCTGGGAGGGATTGGGGGCAGGAGGAGAAGGGGATGACTGAGGATGAGATGGCTGGATGGCATCACTGACTGGATGGACGCGAGTCTGAGTGAACTCCAGGAGTTGGTGATGAACAGGGAGGCCTGGCATGTTGCGATTTGTGGGGTTCAAAGACTCGGACACGACTGAGCGAGTGAACTGAACTGAACTGACTGAAGTATTGGAATATCAACATTTTAGGAATCAGCAAACTAAAATTGATGGGAATAAGCGAATTTAATCCAGATAACCATTACAGAATGGGATGCTTGTACCATTTGATGGAGAAGGAAAAATGCACATCAGTGCTCTGTCCTAACTGCAAGAATAATGTCCCAGAACAGACGCAGGGGAAGCAGGTGCTAAATGAGGCCAGCGAGGCCGGTGAGGACAGCGAGAAGACCTTTCCCCTCTGGCACATGGCTCATGGAGGGACACGCAGAGCAGACGGAGTGGCACTGAGAAACTGATAAATACAAGCATCACCTGGCCATCCCAGAATTATCTGCATCCTAGAATACCAACAATGCTGGCATGTAGGTAAACAATATTACGAGAAAGGTAGCTACTCAGATTCAAATAGTAGAATAAAAGAAGGTAAATTAATTAGCTTAGTAACCAAGCCAAGAAGGTAAAATGAGAACAGAGTAAACCCAAAAGGATTAAAGAAATATTTAGCTTAAGAACGGAAAATAGTATTGAATAGGGGACAAAAATAAAATGGAGAGGATCGACCTAAGCAAAACATGTTCTTTCAAATAAATGATAAATTGGGCAGGTTTGTTTTTAAAAAGTGAGAAAAAGGCCCACAAAAATATGTGTATTTGGATTGTAAAGGGAATATGTAACTACAGTGGAAAACTTTAAGAATTAAAATAAAAGATAATTATATTATTAATATAATTACAGCTAATTATATATAAAGAAATATGTATTCTGTATAAAGTTATGTATATGTATTTTACATGTATATATAAAATTTATTAGGTTTGTTTTTAAAAAGTGAGAAAAAGGCCCACAAAAATATGTGTATTTGGATTGTAAAGGGAATATGTAACTACAGTGGAAAACTTTAAGAATTAAAATAAAAGATAATTATATTATTAATATAATTACAGCTAATTATATATAAAGAAATATGTATTCTGTATAAAGTTATGTATATGTATTTTACATGTATATATAAAATTTATATGTATAATCATATATAGCCTTTATATATAAAGAACTTCATGTATATTATGTAAGGAACTCTACATATAAACAGAGAAGGCAATGGCACCTCACTCCAGTTCTCCTGCCTGGAAAATCCCATGGATGGAGGAGCCTGGTAGGCTGCAGTCCATGGGGTCGGACACGACTGAGTGACTTCACTTTCACTTTTCACTTTCATGCGTTGGAGAAGGAAATGGTAACCCACTCCAGTATTCTTGCCTGGAGAATCCCAGGAACGGTGGAGCCTGGTGGGCTGCAGTCTCTGGGGTCGCACAGAGTCGGACAGGACTGAAGCGACTTAGCAGCAGCAGCAGCAGCTATATATAAAACATTTTACAATGTATATATATCAATTTCATATAATTTAATATATGTATTTTATAAAAATGGGCATTAACAAAGCTGATGCTGGTTTTTGACTAACAGAAGTAGGATTTTGATTTTCTGTATATTTATTATGTTATAGTCGCTCAGTCGTGTTTGACTGTGACCCCATGGACAGTAGCCCATCAGGCTCCTCTGTCTATGGAATTTCCCAGGCAAGCACACTGGAGTGGGTAGCCCTTTCCTTCTCCAGGGGATCTTCTGGACCCAGGGATAGAACCCAGGTTTCCTATGTTGCAAGCAGATTCTTTACCACTGAGCCACAGTGGAAGCTGAAAATACTTTATACTTAATTTTTAAAATTATTTTAGTGACTAATTATTTGTAAAGTAGAAAACCAGAATTTCTTGCAGGAATGATGCTCAGGTATGTCATGACAGTGTTTCCCCAGGTTAGCATGGGGTTCTGGGAAGGTGGGAGCTTCAGCCTTAGTGAGGGGGTGAGCCTGTGGAAGGTGGGCAGGTAGAAACCTGAGCGGAGAGGGCAGAAGCTGGGAGGGTCAGAGGGAGCTCTCCAGAGCTCTGGAGTGGAGGAAGCTGGGAGCGGCCGGCACACTGCAGGGCCAGGGCTGCCTGACACGTCCCCTCTTCCCTTCGCTGACTCATCCGCCAGGGGTTGCCTGCCTTTTCTGTGCCCCACCTTGTGCTTTAGGAAAAACTGCACCCCTGAGATGCTGCCCGCCAAGATGTCCCGGGAGGACCAGTCTCCCCCGTGCCACCTGCACGACCCCCGGTGGGCTCACCATCCTAGCAGGCATCTGCCCTCCTGGGCTTGGGGGCCTGCAAGCACAGAGAAGAGCTGGTCCCGGCTCCTGGTCCACAGAGGATCTCAGTGCTTCCAGAAGCCCTTTCCCCGAGCTACACCCTTACTGACATTACCATTTGTCACCAAGGAGGTATGACATCTCGAAACACCAGGTCACACAAGGACTGCAGAGGCGAGACTTGAAACCATGCAGTTTGCCCTTCGGAGTTTGCGTGCCTGAAGGGGAACAGGACATTAAGCAGCCACCACTGTAGCTGGCGGCCTGCTGCTGCTGCTGCTAAGTCACTTCAGTCATGTCCGACTCTGTGTGACCCCATGGACAGAGGAGCCTGCTGGGCTATGGCTCGTGGGGCCATCACTTAGTGACTAAACCCCCACCACCACCATACGACTATGTGTTGATATAATTCGCGATTGAAACTTTAGCTAATGGGGAGGAAGGGGCCAACATCCTATGTGGAAGAATTCCAAATAGTTTCCGTGAAGACCCTGCCTGAGGAAGTGGAAAGTGAGCCCCACCACTTAGGTGTGGGCTTGTAAATAGCCCAGCACATCAAAAAGGAAAGGAACAGGAGCTTCATGGTACATAGATCTGACAAGCACCACTCTGCCCACTGGTCCAGGTCAGCATCACAGATGATACGGCATGTGGATGGGATGCATCTTGATGTGAGGTGATGGAGATGGTGCATACGCTCTGGTCCTCCTTTCCCCAAATCCATAAACCCTATCATCAGGGGAGGGGCAATAGAGGGGGAGGAGATGGAGAGGTAAAACTATTATGGATAGAATAAGCTACAAAGATATGTTGTACATATTACATCATACTATATAATAATAGTAATATATTATACCATGTTAAATATGTTATACTAGATATCAATAGATATGAATATAATAGCAATATATTATACCATATTAAATATGTTATGATAGCTATCAATAGCTATCGATAGATAAAACAGATATAAGCGGAGTATAACCTTTAAAAATTGTGAATCACTATATTGTGCACCTGCATCTTATACCATATGAAACATCAACTGGTTAAAAAAAAGAAAGAAAAAACATCAGATTCCAACAAAGGGACACCCTTCTCTATGTGACCAGGAGTCCAGAAAGTCATCAAGGATTTGTCATCAAAAACTAGGAAATTCACAGCCAAGGAGACAAAATGACTAAATATAATGCAAGTAACTTGGAGGGGATCCTGGAACAGGAAAAGGACTTTAAGTAAAAAACAAGGAAATTCCAGAAAAGTATGGATTTCAGTTAATAACAGTGTATCAATCTTGACTCGTTAATTGTCACAAATATGTCATACCAAATACAAGATGCTAATAAAAATGAAACTGTATATAGGAATGTATGGGACTCTGCTATCTTCTGAATTTTCCTTTAAATCTGAAACTGTTCTAAAAAGTAAAGTCTGTCAAAGATAAGCAAAAGAGGACTGTGTCCAAAATCCACATCATTTTAAAGTTTACCTTAGAACCACTGCCACTAAAAGAAGTCTTTTCATTTCATTTTTTTCATTTGTTTTATAGAATTAGATAAGCGAAGGGCATTGCTAAGTTCATTGGCTGGGTAGTTGCAACAATGGACAAGTAAATTCTTAAATTTAAAAACATTGCTCCCTGGTGGACATCCTGTATACCAGCTGCCATCCGAAAATGAATTTTCCCAGCTTAGTTTTTAAGCACCTTGAAAATGGGAGCTTATAATGAAAGTGCTGACACCACCTGAAGGAGAGCAGTGTGAATGCATTGCTATAATTTATAATGTCAGCCCATATTCCAGACGCTTGCTCTATGCTCTGTGCTTTGCACAAATAGGAAAAGAAAGTACTGCAGTGAATTATTGTGCAATTAATCATTTGACCATGAGGGATTCATTTACTAATTAAAAACGCAAAAAGAGTAAATTGAAATAACCAGTGACTACTAAATCACGTCTTCCGAGCGTCAGCCACGATGTAATAAATCACAGGGTATCAATCCGAGTCCTGTGCATCTGAATACTGTACTTCAGGCTGAGAGCATCATGCCTTACGTGTGCAAATATTGCTCTCCTGCACACAGCAGTTTACATCTAGGTGGATGTGTAGCTCCATCTAGATATTTCTGTGTATCTCTGACTCCAAGCATACTACTTTGGATTCTAAAAAATAAAAGCAGCCAAAGAAAATGAAAACTTGGCATAAAAAGCAATTAACAGAAAACAGAAAAGGTTATTGACATTAGATATAAGTACATGGCTTGTTGTTTAGTTGCTAAGTTGTATCCAACTCTTTGTGATCACATGGACTGTAGCCCGCCAGGCTCCTCTGTCCATGGGATTTCCCAGGCAAGAACGCTGCAGTGGGTTGCCGTTTCCTTCCTCAGGGATCTTCCCAGCCCAGGAGTCGAATCCTTGTCCCCAGCATTGGCAGGGGCGTTCTTTACCACTGAGCCAGCAGGGAAACCCAAGCACGTGGTACCCTCACCCTTTAGATTGTGTTATTTACACACTGGCACTCATGCCTTGGACTTAAACTTGACTCCTTGCTTCTTCGATGTAGGTAAGCCCTGAGGCAAATTCATTGCCCTATTCAACTATCATTCGACCTCTCCTATTTCCTCAAATTTCTTTTTGTGAAGCAAACATGTCACCAGGCAGAGAGGTGAGATAGAATTAGCTGATATAATTTTCAATGTAATTTTGAAATACTCTCATAAGGAATTTAGTGAAATGATAAGGGGGTCAAAGCCAGACAGAACAGACCTGGTGTAAATCTCTCAGATGCCTCTAGAAGCTTTGGGGTCTCTCAGCTCCCCTACTTTGGGGCTGGAGTAGGGGGGGAACTGCCTCACCTTTCTTGAGTCTGCCTTTCTGCTGGACCCTGAGGTTCACGCAGTGCTTCCCAGACAGAGGAAGCTGTGAGCAGGAGGAGAGGACTTGAGAGACTGCTGGGAGATGAGGGGTCAGGTGGGGACCGGAAGAGGGGAGTGGGGTTGCCATTTACCCCGAACCCTGAAACAAGAGCAGAGGGAGCTTCTCCCAAGCAAGATGTCGCTGTGGAGAGCAGCGTGGGCTGTCTTGATGCCCATCCAGATGCTGTGGCGGTGTCCTTCCTGGCCTCCAGCACGTTCTCCTCGCTGAGGCGGAAGGTGTTCCTGCTGGGTGAGGGCACGGCTCCAAGGAGAAGGCGGCGTGGTGGGGGACTGGCGTGGGTGGGCCTGTCCCTCAGCGTTGGGCCCGGGGTTTCTGTGGCCCACCGTGGAGAGGCACCACCAGGTGCACTTCATGCTGCACATGCGTGGTGAATACCCACTGTGTGCCAGACAGTGTTTCAGAGCTGGGGATGGCGTGGCCCAGCTTCCCGGGGCTCCTACCTTCCTAGTCTATACTGTTATGGAAGAGAGAGACAGAAGGTCAACTAGACAGAGATGGATGATGATGATAATGATGGGGAGGTATATAGATATGGGTGGATAGTGGATGGATGGACTGATGGACGGATGGACGGATGGATGGATAGACAGATGGATGGATGGATAGACAGATGGATGGATGGATAGATGGATGGATGGATGGATGGATGGATGGATGAAAGATACATAGGTAGATTGGTTGATGGATACATAGGTCTGATTTTCAGAAAGCTTTATAATGTGATATTACCATTATTTTCTCACAAAAACATTATTTAATTTATTTACTGGGGTATAGTTGCTTTACAGTGTTGTTAGTTTCTGCTGTACAATGAAGTGAATCAATTATATATATATATATATATACACACACACACACAAATATCTCTTCCCTCTTGAATCTAGAAAAATGATACAAAGGCATTAATTTTGCAAACATAATTTTAGAAGTGATCTTAAGTATGCTCGTGATCAAGAGTTGAGACTTTGGAGATAAACTTGGGTTCAACACTTGCCAAGTGGCTGACCTTGGTCCAGTAGGGGCTCAGTTCTCTGCCCCCTCCTCTGATGAGCAGTGCTTAGGACATCATAACCCCCAAGGGATGTGGTGAGGAGCTAAGCAGAAAAGAAAGCTTTAGTACCCAAATAATCACTCCACGAGTCATAAGGACGGTTTCTAAAATACATGTAGTCTTTACTGTCTGTCATCTTCCTGAGCTCCCTCTTTTTGCTTCCTCACACCTGCACTAATTTTAACTTTTCCCTCGTTATCCGTCTTCCTCTTCCTTTCCCCATTTCTTGCAGCAGATCACTCATGTTTATTACACTTTTCTCTCTTCTTCCTTCCCTCCCAATGCCGATCCTTTCTGACAACACAGCACAATAAAAAGTCCATTAGTGTTAGCGGAGTGGCTAAAGATTATTGTACATAGGAAAGCTGCAGACAAAATGTATTTAGACTTTCAAAAATCCTTTGATAAGGTTTTATACCGATGTCATTAAATATCCATTCATCAAGGGACTGGAAACTGATTTTCTTGGATCCCTAGAGATCAGGGTTAGAATTAATGTTGCTTAATAGCTTCATAAATGCTCCCAAGAAGCAAATAGACCCTTTTGGTTCATTTTGTTTGTTTTAGCTTTTTGAAGTGGTATTCTGACCTTATGGGTAATTCTTTATGATTATGAAACACAAAATTAGAGTTAGGTTGCCTGACTTCTAGTTTGAGAATTTCTCTAACAATCGAAGGTATAGGGAATCACTTCAGTTTAGGGCATCATTTCATGTCTGCAAGGCGAGGGTGGTGGCAGAGAGTATGGTCCAATGACAGAAAACCCCCTTTCCAGATGAATTTGTAGGTATTTCTTTAACTGTGTCTACATTTATATAGCTTTCCTGTTTAAAGTTGCTGGGAAATATGAAGGCTATTAGAATAAACCACAGAAAGACTTTCTCTTCTAATGCCTTCAACCATCGTTTCTATACCATTGACATATTTCTGTACTGGTTCCTTTGGTCATTCCTTTCTTGAGGACTAGGTTGTAAAATCCAGCTGTCTTTTTGACTGTATCTTTCCATCTTTAAATCCCACAGGCAGTTCAAATTCACTGGTCCAGGATATACACGCACTTTCTCTCCATGTGTCCCAGGCTTGTTATCCCTCTGTGGTTCTTACACGTAGAATGTCATCTCTCAAGAGCAGGGGTGGATTCAGAGCCTCCTGTGATGGTGTGCATTTCCTTCCCTTAAAGTACCTTTGTTCTGGACATGGTAGTGTGCGCAGAGGCTGAGTGATAAAGCATGTAAAAATAAAGGAATTGGAGAAAGGCCCCGACTGCCTGTACTCAACATCAAGCACGGTTGTGATTAGAACTCTGTTAAGAGGCAGACAGGAAAGGGGGAGGTCAGGGCCTCCCCACGCTGTCCGTGTCCACAAGTGGCTGTGAGGACAGATGCTGGCTGTCCACTGCATGTATGCTATAGCCAATGCTCCAAGGTAGAGTGAGGATAAACCAGAAGGAAGGTAAGCATAGGAGAGTGGTCATGGATCCAGTATTCAGCACACATTTCTCAGGATATTCATATGTGGTCAGCTAACAGATCTGTGGGTCAGGAAACCGGTTATCAGCCTGGCTGGACAGCAGTGCAAAACAGTATTTCCTAGGGATTGTATTCAAGATCCCCCCTCTTACATTATACACAGAGTTTCAGAGATCCTAAAGTTGTGAGATCAGGAAAGGATAAATTATATAACCTAAATAATACCTCCATTCTAAAATATCTTTGGAGATTAGTACATCATCAAATTATTTAAAAAATAAAAACAACAAGAAAAAATAGAAGCAGTATAAAAATTTTAAAAACATATTTTTATGTATTTAAAGTTTGGAGTACATATATTTGTATTCTTTAGAAAAAAAAAAAAAGACACAGAAAAAAATGCACTTTTTTGCAGACCTGAAAACAGAACCAGTTCTCAAGACACTGAATTTAACAGTCATTGATCATGTTGGGAGCTCTATTTAAAAAGTTTGGAGCCAATAAGCTTTTAAACATCAGCAGAGGAAATCTGCCTGAGGGTCTTGAAAGGGTTAATATATCTTTTCAATCCTCCACACCCTCAAAAGGGCAATTTACTCTTTTCTCTGCAAGACCATTAAGTTCACGCTTCCCACTTTCATATATTTTCAAATAGTCCCCAAAGGGATGACTCAATAGATCTAAAAACACTAAAATCTAAACGTATGAAATGCCTTTTAAGCATAAGTGTGATCTTTATTCTCTTAAAACATTGCTTGTCACAAATATACTATATTTTCTCACCATCTAACTGTCTACCAGCTCAGAAGCAATTCAAATTAAGGTTAGAATTTCCAAGAAAATTCTGGAACATTAACATATTTTCTTCTGAATTGTTAAGAGTTGAAATTGACCACCTTTAATGGTGGTCGATCATGTATTATTATTATTATTATTTATCAGTTATGATTTGACCAGTTGTGGTTTTATGCCCATGCATGGCAGATTAAGGCAATCCTAACTCGATCGTTTTTTTTTAACTTTTCCAAAGTCATATTTCAAATGTTTATCTCAGTAGCAAACACAGTTTACTACAATAAGACAGTTCTGTTTTCCAGCTTCTGTGAAAAGTAGTATTATTTCAGCATAATATAAAATAAAATATTCTCCTTACTGTATTCAGTTGAATTCAATTCAGTTCAACAGACATTAAGATTGAGAATCTGTTGAGTTTCAAAACCCCCAAGTAAGGGTCTCTGAGCTTGAAACCCCTAATGCTGGGCGGACTTGGGGTTTGAGCAGAAAGAGGGGAGGAGAAACAGTCTTTTTGAAATATTTAGTGTCAGTATTGCCTTTTTTCCCCTAGTAGATATCTTCCAGCAGAAAATGCCAGTGGATTTTAAAAAACAGAAAGGAAAGCAAAGTGTAAAATAAGTGTAAAGAGATCAAAACAGTGAAACAACTCAATACAGGTGGCTGTTGTGTTAATTCTATTTCTCAAAGCAGATACAGTTCTTGTTATTGCATGACTACTACAAATTGGTGCCTGTTTATTACATCTGTTAAAATTGAAGCAAAAATGAACAACACTGAAGACCAAGGCAGGCTGAAACACATGGTCATTGTCCAGGCTCACATTTTTACTTTGATGAATAACCGTGGAAGAGTTGTCCTCCTCTTTATGTTCCTTGGATTCTTTATCAGGGAAGGGGATAGAAATTAGCATTTATTGATCAGCTGCTATGTTTCAGGTGCTATGATAAACAACTCGGATGTGCGCTATTATGTTGAGCAAGAACTCTTGCACTGCCTTGTAAGTGGAGAGTGTTTGCCCCAATTTTTATGATAAGAAAATTCAGATTCCAAATGGTCAAAACCCACACCTTTCTTTGGCACATGTCAGTGCTGATATTGGAATCCAG
Source organism: Oreotragus oreotragus (assembly GCA_006410675.1). NCBI lineage: Eukaryota > Metazoa > Chordata > Mammalia > Artiodactyla > Bovidae > Oreotragus > Oreotragus oreotragus. The sequence continues at coordinate 195,894 of SJYX01008424.1, read as the reverse complement.
GTTCCAAAGACCAAGAGAGAATAGACTACCAATAATTACATTTCTCCCCTCTTAAAAGTGCACAAGATCAAAGAGGTGACATGGGAGTATATAAGGTTAATATAAAAAGTTTTATATATTCTTTATAAATGTGCCTTCACAAATATACTTTGGGACTTCCTGCTACTCCAGTGGTTAAGACTGAGTTTCCAGTCTAGTAGGGGCTGCAGGTTTGATCCTTGGTCTGGAAACTGAGATCCCACATACATTTTGACTCAGACAATAATAATAATAATAACATACTTAAAATTAAATAAGTCTTTACAAAGGCAGAAGACTTGATTAGACACTAAGTTTAAAATGTTGTCTTTCAATGTTATAAAAGTGCCATTTATTAGAGTTAAGTTTAGATCTATATTTTGATCATCTGTCCTTCGTTTCCATGTTTATAATACATCCTATTTCCTCCCTCACTGTCATCCATTACACATTTGAAGACTTCAAAAAACCAGCATATTCAGCAACTTGTAGGGTTTAGACCTGGTAATTTCACCTTCTCATGCACTTGAGGACAATTTCCAACAGGGAAGGTTGCTCATCAGAGGTGTTGACAGAAATCACAAATTTTTGACCGCCATGCCTTGGTTCTCATGGGAACTGGTTCCAGGACCACAGCAGACACCAGAACCCACAGATGCCCAAGTCCACACCTGGCCCTCTGCACCCACAGTTCCGCATCCTCAGAATCAACCGCAAGCTATAAACACAGTCCAGGACTGTGGAATCCAGAGAGAGGGAGCCAGGGGCAGAGACGGCGGATCGCATTTACTTTGTTTCTTAGACAGTCTGAAAGCCCTCCTTTGCCGTCACCTGCCTCAGTCTTTATTTTTGGCTGAGCTGGGGCTTCGCTGCCGTGCACAGGCTGTCTCTAGTCGCGGTGAGCAGGGGCTGCTGTTCGTGTGGTGTGCGGGCTTCTTATCGTGGTGGCTCCTCCTGCTGCGGAGCTTGGACTCCAGGGCGCACGGACTTCACTAGCTGTTGCACGTGGCCTTAGTTGCCCCATGGCATGGGGAAGCTTCCTGGACTAGGGACTGACCCCATGTTCCCTGCACTGGAAGGTGAGTTCTTATCCACTGCACCACCAGGAGAGTACCCCTCAATCTTTTACAACCGCCACTACCAATACCATGGAGAAGGCAATGGCACCCCACTCCAGTGCTCTTGGCTGGAAAATCCCACGGACGGAGGAGCCTGGTGGGCTGCAGTCCATGGGGTCGCCAAGAGTCGGACACAACTGAGCGACTTAACTTTCACTTTTCACTTTCCTGCACTGGAGAAGGAAATGGCAACCCACTCCAGTGTTCTTGCCTGGAGAATCCCAGGGATGGGGGAGCCTGGTGGGCTGCCATCCATGGGGTCACACAGAGCTGGACACGACTGAAGCGACTTAGCAGCAACCAATACCAACACTACACCATCAGCAATGCCAAGACCATCACCACTGCCAGCTCCACCACCATCACCACATGGCACCCAGCACCACTACCAAGATCAGCACTTCCGCCTGCATCTCCATCACTACCTTCACCGCCTCTGTCCTCACCAAACGTCCAACAGCTCCATCACAACCAATACTCCCACTGGTGTCTCCACCACCACCACCATAACGTCCAATACCACCATCACTCCTACCAGTGATGGATATTTCCACCAGCATCTCCCCCAACACCACCCACATCACCAGTACCAACAGCATCTCCACCAACATCACCATCACCGCCCCCCCATAACTCCCGATACCATTAATGCCACAGTTGACACCACATCTCAAAAACACCAACAGCATCTTCACCGCTAACATCATCCCTTCCACCAGCACCACCACTAGACCATTTAAATAGCAGACGGAGGACCTGATTTCACTCTAGAGCTTCATTTTGAACCACTAAAAATTTCCTCCTTTTTTTTCATCTTCTCCCTAAATATTTCATGCTAAAGTCATGAGTTGAGTGTGTATTTTTTATGCACTTATTGTGAATTTTTACTAATTATCTTTTACTTAAGTTGCTATATCATTTAATCTGCTGGATTTGGTTGCTTCCCTGAAAAGTGAAGAGACTTAACCTGCCCCTCTTCAGATTTGTCCTTACATATCCCAACAATAACATCTGCTTTGTGAAGTCTATAAATTTAAATTATCCAGTCCCTTTCCAGTTCCCGAGGTACTTCTTAAACTGGTCCTAAATAATGATATTACAGCAAAACAATAGCCAATCTAATTAACTGATGAAAAATGAATTTAAATTTCAAAGTTATGAGTTGCATTGTGTATATATCTATTTTTATGATATATAAATTATACATTTGTTTGAGGGGGTTTCCGGGTGGCTCAGTATAAATAACCTGCCTGCCAAAACAGGAGACGTGAGTTTGGTCCCTGGGTTGGGAAGATTCCCTGGAGACAGAAATGGCAAGCCATTTCCCAGTCTTGCCTGGGAAATCCTATGGACAGAGAGTCTGGCGGGCTACAGTCCATGGGATCACAAAAGAGTCAGACACAACTTAGTGACTAGACGGCAAGAACAACAAGATTTACTTGAGGTTCCTTTCAGAAGAAGAAAGGGGACTTTTTTCCTTGGCATGCATATCTCATCACATGTGTCTCCTACAGCTAATTCTTGCAAACACACATACACACACCTGCTTGCGTTCAAACCAAGGGTAGAGACAGCCAAACACAGTGGATGTTCATACTTTTCAAAGGTGGTTGATGGTCCTGTCTTCCTAATTAGTTATCAGGAAGGCACCCATGTCTCTGTGCTGGGTTGTGTGGTTGCCACGTTTAACCAGGATTTTAAATCTGAAGCAAATCCCAACATGTAGCATGTTAATGCTCCTGAATCTGCACAGGTAAATTGTGTGTCTGGATGAGGTCACTGAGATTTAGCTCCTTCATTTACATCTCTGGGAGAGCCAAGAGTACACAGAGGAGTTGTTTAATAGTAAGGGGACTTTTTTCCTTGGCATGCATATCTCATCACATGTGTCTCCTACAGCTAATTCTTGCAAACACACATACACACACCTGCTTGCGTTCAAACCAAGGGTAGAGACAGCCAAACACAGTGGATGTTCATACTTTTCAAAGGTGGTTGATGGTCCTGTCTTCCTAATTAGTTATCAGGAAGGCACCCATGTCTCTGTGCTGGGTTGTGTGGTTGCCACGTTTAACCAGGATTTTAAATCTGAAGCAAATCCCAACATGTAGCATGTTAATGCTCCTGAATCTGCACAGGTAAATTGTGTGTCTGGATGAGGTCACTGAGATTTAGCTCCTTCATTTACATCTCTGGGAGAGCCAAGAGTACACAGAGGAGTTGTTTAATAGTTATCTGCCATCCCCACTTGTCTTCAAACATTGTGATTTAGATAGAACTCTAATGCATGAGAGCAACTTCTCCCCCGAGCCTTTTTCAGAATATAAATTAAGTGATATTATAACAGAAGCCCTCTCTGAGCTCAACATAATGAATATGAACCATCATGTACTCCTGACCAAGGTCGTGGGATGAGAATGAATTACTCTATTAACATCTCTTTTAAGTAGCATTAGTGATAATAAATGAAGAGATTTGATGTAATACTGATAATATTATTCATGCAAAAATCGCATACTTTATCTTGTTAAAACAATTAAAATGTGCTTTGAGGATATTTTACACCACAGAAATATGATGCTTGAGAGCACTTATTGCACGTGACTGAATCCATCAGCATTAGCCAGTAATGCAGATAATCTGATAAAAATCGAAAAGCTGATTTGTATGCTATGCTAATTCAGGATCATCTCCTTGGCCCAAGGTACTACCCAAATGCTGCCTAAGATTGCCACAAGCTTCACTGGTGATATTAGATTAAATTCAATCCTTTTGCTTATGATTTTTTCCAAGAAATTACATCCACCATTCTTCGGTATAAACCCTCTTTAGCTGCTAAGCAGCCTCTAATATTGCATTTTAAGCCTGGTATATTGCTGTTTGCTTCCCAGACATATTTAAGCTTTGTTGTTAGTTATAGATCATCTTACCCAAATCATGTAAATCCATAAAAAGCAAAGATTGCTGATGTCTTTTGATAGTGACCTTATTCTCAGTACAATATTAAAATAACTTGTGTGACTCGAATCTGGAATCATTAAGTGAATGAACACAGCAGAACCATTTTGTGACACAGTTTGGCATGGATTAGAGTGTTTTGTAAATAAATCACATTCACCATGAGAATAACTCTAACACAAGTACATCAGTTAATGGGTAGGGGTTTCCTTTGGTGGTCTTGGAGCTAGAGTTGTGACAGTTGTATGACACCATAATGGACTAAGTGCCACAAATTTGGATACTTAAAAATGATTAAAGTGTTCAGTTTTACTTCTGTGAGAAGTAGGAAAAAAGTGGCCTGGGAGATAGTTCTAAGGCCGAGGGACCACCTCCGTCCCCCACCGCCATGACCCACTTCATTATCAGCATCTCACATACATGTTTCCCACACACGTGAGTTAAATGTCTTCCCAGACGTCTGAGTGACACAGTTTTCCTTCCCAGTGGGACTCCTAACGGACTAGTCAACATTTGACCGCAGTGTTCACTCCCTTCCACCCTTCTCAACACTGTTCCCTCCACTTCCATACACACTACGCACACACAATTTTAGACTCTGGAGAATGAAAATATTCACAGTACATGTGTGCAGGCAAGTGATAGGTCTAAACAGCTTTTCTTACTGCTATGATTATCTACTAAGAATAGTGTTTAAATTTTTGTAACTACAATATTGTAATATTATTACAATAATATATTCATATAATTACAGTAATAACAGTACAATAGTATTTGTGTTTTTCTCATAGAAAGCTTCATGCGCTTTGGAAGAAACGATTATCTTTAAAATCTCTCAAACACGTTACACTTGGGAAATTTTCGTATTTTAATTAAGACGACAGGGAAGCCGACTGAATAGCAAAGTCTATCCCATTTCCATCAGCTTTTTAATTATGCTTGGCATGGTCATTTCTACTTGATCCCACATAAATTTTGCACGTATAAATGGAGCTGAAGTTTCAAGGCGGGGATCAGGTTTTGCATTACTGACAAAACACATATTTACATGAATGAGGCTCCTTGACTGTACGTAATTAGTCCTGAGACAGGAGGCTAATGGGATCCTCAGAGTGAGGACTTAAAGTATTAGTTTCTCATATTTATGATTAATGCTTTTCTTATCAGCCCAAGGCTCGGAATAGGATCATGTAGAGCATGTCGGGTTAAATCATTCTTTGTTACAAAATACAGACATTATACCTTGGTGAAGCCCAGAGGAAAATCTCGGCTTGCTATCTATACCTTCATCAGAAACAAGCTAAGTCAGAGACAGGAACCTTGCTTTTCATTCTTAATACTTTAAACGGTTTCCTAAGAATGGACACACTTAGAATAGGCCCCTCTGGTTAGCTGTAGGCACTTCACCATAAGATGTTTGTGCTGTGTTTGCAAGCGCAGGGTTTATGTTCTTGCCTAATCATTTATTCATTGATAAAGAGCCCCGATAGATCAGATACATATAACAAGTGTCAAAAATCCACCAGGGGCTGGCAGTATGCAAGGCAGGGACTGGGGCTTCCCAGGCGGCGCAGTGGTAAAGAATCTGCCTGCCAGCACAGGAAATGCAGGAGACACGGGTTCAGTCCCTGGGCGGGGAAGATCCCCTGGAGGAAGGCATGGCAACCCACTCCAGTATTCCTGCCTTGGGGAAGCCCATGGACAGAGGAGCCTAGCGGCTTACAGTCCATGGGATCGCAAAAGACCCGGACACGACAGCACACACACGAGTCGATGACTGGAGTTCTCTGGAATAATGGAATTCTTATTTGCCGTCAATAAACTGTGAACTTTCCCTTCGGGAGAGGAGTGAAAATAATCTGCTTAAAGACCCCACAACCTAGATTATTTAAGAGGTTCCCAAACTTTCTCAATTCATGGCGCCCTCCAGTGTTTCAGCCTTTTTTCTTCAAAGTGCATCCAGTCCAAAGATCACAGTCCAGAGACAGATATCGTGTGATACTGCTTATATGTGGAATCCAAGCAAAGCACAACACAAATGAACTTATTTACAAAACAGAAATAGACCCTCAGACACAGAAAACAAGCTTATCATTAACAAAGGGGGAATGAAGGGGTAGGGGGCTAAAACAGGACTTTGAGATGTAAAAAAAGGAACATTTAGCAGTTCAGTGTATTAAATTGTTGAAAGTGAAGATGTTACTCACTGAGTTATGTCTGACCCTGCAGGCAATTGTGGGTTGCTCGATAAAGCACAGAAATGGTATGGACCTAACAGAAGCAGAAGATATTAAGAAGAGGTGGCAAGAATACACAGGAGAACCTGTCTCTTATACACATCTAGATGTGTATAAGAGACAGTCCCAACCCAGGGGTCGAACCCAGGTCTCCTGCATTGCAGGCAGACGCTTTACCCTCTGAGCCACCAGGGAAGCCCTCA
>SJYX01008424.1:131279-187505 GCA_006410675.1 Oreotragus oreotragus | reverse complement strand
CTGGTAATAACTGGGATGCCTGTGTCTGTCTCTTATACACATCTAGATGTGTATAAGAGACAGGTGGAAGGGGATGGGTGGACGGTGGGAGGGGATGGGCAGATGGCGGGAGGGGTGGGGGCAGCTCAGGGTGGGTGGAGTGGAGCCTGCAGGTGTGGCAATGATTCAGGCCGGCTGGGGAGCCATCAGACACTGACCTCTGGGAGATGTTAACTGTCTACAGTGTTAAATGTCTTGGATAAAAGAATAGTGGAGCTCGGAGAGGACGTAGAACTTGCCCATCATCACACCAGCAAGGGGCTGGCATGCTCAGGTGGGTCTATGTTTTGAACGTATTCTCTTAAGGAAAATACACAATACTCACAACTGCCTGCCTATGTTCCCCACTTGAGAGGCAGGAACAAGCTACACAGAGGAATTTTGCAAAGAAGAAAGTCATCTGTGTTTTTACATAGATGTTTTACCTCTCCTATAATAAAAGAGATCCAAGTTTAACTGAAAGGATGATTTTTCTAAAGTTTATTTTTTCCAATGAGGCTGTTCTACAGAAAATATATAGTTTCACTGAAGACATGCAGAAACAGTCTCTGTTGATGAAACTGTTGTCGAAATAGATCAGAATTTTTAGAGGAGGATTTGGTAATAAATGTATATCAAGACCTTGAAAATCTGCAGACTCTTTCACCCCAAAATTCCACTTGCTGAAACATTGTAGAATTTTGTAGAAAACATTGATTTTCATCTCAGTATCACCTATAATCCTAAATTTTAAAAAAATTAAATGGAATACTAATGGTCCTTCCATTGGTTGGTTAATTGTACAGGCATCGACATTTTTAAGAGGACTACATATGCATAAAATATTTGCGATTTAATGTTAAATAGCAAACAAAAATTAGAAAAAATTTGACTTCCTTTTTGCAGCAAAAGGATTGTCAGTTAATGCTGAAATAAAAGGAAGTTGGCACCAAAGTAATGTTAATTACTGTCTTTATGAACCACGGGTGGTGGAGGTGTTCTCTAAACATCTGAATGGCCGGTGAGAAAGTGTAGACAGCAGGCGCAGACTTGATGAAGAGCACGTTGGATGACAGCCTATGGGAGGTGAGCGGTAGAGAGAAAGTATGTGTTTGCGGACAGGTACCGAGTGTCCCACACGTAGTGCCCTGTGTCTCAAGGAACAGAACCAGAGGCAGACGAGCAGCCACATTTCATCAAGGACCCAGTAATTATCTGCCCAACTGGGCTCCTGAGTCACATAAAAGCAGAAGCAGACTGTCGATGCCAGGCTGGCCTTTGAGCCATCAAGTCTGTTTCCTGCACTCTAAGTCCATTAGCAGAGTTAAAGGATCCGCAATCTATACTTGCAGCCATGACCACAGGGATAAAAGGCGGCTTGGTCTGGATAAAGGTGGAGACACCGGGACTGTCTCCCTCTTTGTTACCACAGCCCAGATGAGGACAGCAACGGCAAACATGCATGTCCAGGCTGACGCGGGAATAAGAACACTGGGGAATAATTGACGTGTGAGTAAGATAAAGCACTGATGACTACCTCCAGAAATAAGACAGAATCTCATTTCACATTTAAGTGTTTCTCAGCATGAGAGTATATGAACATCAACAAAACAAATCATGTTCCTTTCTAGAATAATTTCACACCAGCAAGGGGCTGGCATGCTCAGGTGGGTCTATGTTTTGAACGTATTCTCTTAAGGAAAATACACAATACTCACAACTGCCTGCCTATGTTCCCCACTTGAGAGGCAGGAACAAGCTACACAGAGGAATTTTGCAAAGAAGAAAGTCATCTGTGTTTTTACATAGATGTTTTACCTCTCCTATAATAAAAGAGATCCAAGTTTAACTGAAAGGATGATTTTTCTAAAGTTTATTTTTTCCAATGAGGCTGTTCTACAGAAAATATATAGTTTCACTGAAGACATGCAGAAACAGTCTCTGTTGATGAAACTGTTGTCGAAATAGATCAGAATTTTTAGAGGAGGATTTGGTAATAAATGTATATCAAGACCTTGAAAATCTGCAGACTCTTTCACCCCAAAATTCCACTTGCTGAAACATTGTAGAATTTTGTAGAAAACATTGATTTTCATCTCAGTATCACCTATAATCCTAAATTTTAAAAAAATTAAATGGAATACTAATGGTCCTTCCATTGGTTGGTTAATTGTACAGGCATCGACATTTTTAAGAGGACTACATATGCATAAAATATTTGCGATTTAATGTTAAATAGCAAACAAAAATTAGAAAAAATTTGATTTCCTTTTTGCAGCAAAAGGATTGTCAGTTAATGCTGAAATAAAAGGAAGTTGGCACCAAAGTAATGTTAATTACTGTCTTTATGAACCACGGGTGGTGGAGGTGTTCTCTAAACATCTGAATGGCCGGTGAGAAAGTGTAGACAGCAGGCGCAGACTTGATGAAGAGCACGTTGGATGACAGCCTATGGGAGGTGAGCGGTAGAGAGAAAGTATGTGTTTGCGGACAGGTACCGAGTGTCCCACACGTAGTGCCCTGTGTCTCAAGGAACAGAACCAGAGGCAGACGAGCAGCCACATTTCATCAAGGACCCAGTAATTATCTGCCCAACTGGGCTCCTGAGTCACATAAAAGCAGAAGCAGACTGTCGATGCCAGGCTGGCCTTTGAGCCATCAAGTCTGTTTCCTGCACTCTAAGTCCATTAGCAGAGTTAAAGGATCCGCAATCTATACTTGCAGCCATGACCACAGGGATAAAAGGCGGCTTGGTCTGGATAAAGGTGGAGACACCGGGACTGTCTCCCTCTTTGTTACCACAGCCCAGATGAGGACAGCAACGGCAAACATGCATGTCCAGGCTGACGCGGGAATAAGAACACTGGGGAATAATTGACGTGTGAGTAAGATAAAGCACTGATGACTACCTCCAGAAATAAGACAGAATCTCATTTCACATTTAAGTGTTTCTCAGCATGAGAGTATATGAACATCAACAAAACAAATCATGTTCCTTTCTAGAATAATTTCATCTGTAAGTGAAAAATTTTACAAAAAGTTAAGTCAAGGCCCATTTCCTTTAAGTTCCGTTTGCAATTCTCTAATTTGAGATGGAGAAAGACGATACATGTAATAAAGATTATTCTCTGAACTGTTTTTGAAATATTCTTATTTTTTAATATTAAAGGCAAAGGCCTATAGATAACCCTAGGTTTCAAAAATAAGTATACTTTACTTGTGTCACAAGAGAAGAAAAATTTTGTCAACACACTTTCAGAAGACGATTTGATTTATTAAAATTATCTCTTTAAGAAGATAAAGTAGCCGAATCTCCCGTATGCATGCTGCACTCTTCATAGTGGATTTTGAGAGTCAAGAATCAAGGAGTGAGCTATAAATAATCTCATCCTGCTTAAACTCCTTCTGCTCACAGCAGAGAGAGAGAGAGAAAAAGAGGGAGGGAGAGAGACAGGAGGTCTGGGTGATGGCAGAGGAGAGGAGGGACGCACCCACTCCTGCTGCAGAAAATTTAGTTGTAACAAAAAGCAGTNCAAGAATCAAGGAGTGAGCTATAAATAATCTCATCCTGCTTAAACTCCTTCTGCTCACAGCAGAGAGAGAGAGAGAAAAAGAGGGAGGGAGAGAGACAGGAGGTCTGGGTGATGGCAGAGGAGAGGAGGGACGCACCCACTCCTGCTGCAGAAAATTTAATTGTAACAAAAAGCAGTGTTCTCCAGTGGGTTGGAGCTTGGACGTGGGGTAGAGATTATTTGGAATGATGTAGGCATTGTTTTACCCACTCCAGTGTTTTTGCCTGGAGAATCCCAGGAACGGGGGAGCCTGGTGGGCTGCCGTCTATGGGGTCACACAGAGTCGGACACGACTGAAGTGACTTAGCAGCAGCAGGGCATTGTTTAGACATGTCTGTGCCAGTGACAGCTGGTGACTTCCATCCTCCTGGGTTGATGTGTGAGACCCCACCCCACTCCACTCCCCTATCCTGGGTCCAGAGTCCCTGCAGGAGACCCAGGAGAGCCCTCAGCCCTGACCCCAAGGCACAGTCCCAGGCACGGTCTTCCTCACGATTCGGTCACCCCCATAGCAGCTCTTAACAAGTCCTCAGGCATTGCTTTCTTCTGTTGGCATCTGCAGTTTCTGATTAAAAGCAGCCAGGATTCTTCTCTTCCATGCTATTCCAGCGACTCTCCTGGACCATCCTTTGGAAGTCCCGACGGCTCAGGGTGTCTTGCTCCCTCCTGTCAGGAGCACTGCTCTGATATCACTCTGCGGGTCGGCAGGACTCCCAGCATGTAGACACATCTGTCCAGGGTTACGGATCCCACATCCCAACATTTGTGTGATGCCACAACCCGGTGATTTCCGAGTGCTCTGTAAGTGCCCTGCCTCACCATGCTCCACAGAGTCCCAGGGAAGAGCGGACGGGGTGCCCAGCGCCTGCTGTCCTGAGCAGCGTGTCTGCTGTGTGTGGCTTGGAGGGCTTCGTCCACCCCACAGACTCAGCGTTCGTCTCTCCTCCATCTTCTTCTGCTACAAAACACCACCATCCAGGCTGTAAGATTTGCCAGCTGTTTGCTTTAAAAACACCTCTGCGTCCAGCTCACTGTGGCTCATCCGTTACATTCATGAGACTGTGTCAGTCCAAATTCCAAGAGGAAAATCAGGCTCAGGGACTCGAAAGACTGACAGCCTGCTCATTTTTCTAAGGACAGCAACTTGGCAAGTTTAGGGTGAGCTTAACCAAACCACACAGGACATTTTACAGAAAGAAAGGGTAAGCAGGGAGCGAGTAACTCACAGCAAATACTAGGTTACGGGGTCCTTGTCCATCAGCCTTAAAGGGAGACGCAATGAGGCAGGGCACGTGGCTCTGGATGTGCTGTGTGCTCGGTTATTTGTCTCTGGAAATTTCTACTTGGGATGCCAGGGCCATCACTGGTGTGACTGCACATCCCCCGTCCTGCCCTTGGCTTAGCCCACACCACCATTCCATCTAGGAAAGAAAGGAGACTTCCATGTGAGGGTAGTCAAAGATACAAGAGACTCTGCCAAACAACAGAACAAAACACAAAAGCAAGCCCGTTTGGTGCCTGATAAGTTGGGTTACATCCCAGCTAGCAGAATGGGAAATCTTGAATTCGGTCCTGGAGCCTAGGGTTTGTATTTGGAAATGTCCTGTTAAATTGGCACTTTGGAGTTAGAAACAGGGGAGAAGTGGCTTTAATGAACTGTTCTTTGTATTTTTCCATAGATGTTTTATGTTGGAACAGACACAATTAAATTTGAAGTTTCATATCACATAATTAGAAGAATCTGTTTGGGATAGACTCTAAAACACAGGATTAGAAAAGATAGAGACCATTGCTAAAGTCAACAGAAAGTCCAAATGAAATTTGGGTTGTCAGAGCATCCTCAGAAACCTAAATAAATGTGATTTATGGCTTTTACATTTGAGGAGACATCTTTCATTCTTTTGTTTACATTTATAAACAACTGCAGAAAGTAAACCAAATACAAATGAGTGAGTTGATGAACGTGTCTTAATATCAAGCTTTATTCACCAAGAGTTGACATTTGAAAGTCATTAAAAGCCTACAGTACGATTAATTGAAGAAGGTCACCAGGTTCAACTAGAGGGAGAAGACAAACGTGAAACATAAATACAATTTACAATTAAATTAGGAAATGATATTAATCCAATGACACAGAGGCAACTAATTAGAAAAATAATGTTGATCTGAGTGTGTGATTGTGTTTGAGTTACATCGACCTGGAGGGCAGAGGAATCTTCTGGAAGAGACAGCGCGCCTCTTCTTCGAGAAACAGACACAGACTAAACTCTCCTTTAGGTCGGGGTAAAGGTTTCTCCCCATTTTATCCCTTTCCTCTCTTTCAGAAATTAAAGCCACTTCTCCCCTGTTTCTAACTCTAACGTGCCAATTACAGGACATTTCCAAATTGGGTTAGATTTCCTTTTCTCTAGCATTTGACTTTTTATTGTATTTTTAGAATTGGATTTTAGTCTCATGACTGTTTTGAGTAAGCAGTTCTGGGCCTTTTTCTTGTTTCTGCATTTATTTTTCTCTCTTGCCAACTGGGTCTGGTGGTTACCTTGCCCCTGCGCAGGCCAGTGGACCAGGTGTCTGCCGGTGGTGATGCTGGGACAGGGTTGACACAGACACCCAGGGAGCTGAGAGGCAGCTCTTCTGTGGTTTGCAGTCTTGAGCTAATATTTCACTGAAGACAGCAGTGAGTCTGCAGTTTTGTTTTGCTTTTATTTCCTGCTCTTCTGCTGGCAGTGAGAGTGACCCTGGCCCCCCAGTCCTGCATCTCCTCTTGTGGTGCCCATGTGGACCTGGCTCCACCCGGAATCCTGGTGTCTCCGCTGCTCCTTGGAGACCACAGGACCCTGGCTTGCTCTGTGTGCCTGGATCTGCCTCTCTTTTTCATCTTTGGCCCATGAGCAGGCATGCCTCTCTGAGTCTTTCCAATTTCGAACCCATTTACCATGGTTCTGTTTGGCAGCACAGAATCCATCAAAGCTGGAAATCATTGCTTTGACTCGACAATATTTTGTAATAGAAACAGCTCGCAGTGGTCAAGGGTAAACTACTCGAGGAACAAGACGGAAACCACAGTGTTGGATTACAATCCAGAGTGCAAAATAGTGTCTACGGGACCAGAGTGATACAAAGCGTAGCTGAAGAATCAGTCGGGGGAGAACAGACAAATTTCCAAAACAGAATTCCAAATAACTTACGGAGCTAATCCCCCTAAAGTCAAGGAGCCTGTGTGTGTGCGTCTGTGCTTGGTTGCCCAGTAGTGTCTGACTCTCCACAAACCCACGGACTATAGCCCACCAGGCTCCTCTGGCCATGAGCTTTTCTAGGCAAGAATACTGGAGTAAGTTGTCATTTTCTCCTTCAGGGAATCTTCCTCACCCAGGGATCGATCCCACGTCTCTGTGTTCCTGCATTGGTAAGTGAGTTCTTTACCACTAGCGCCACCTGGGAAGGCCAAGTCAGTGGGGCATAGCTCCCTGCCTTTTCAGAGGGATCTATACATCGCAGGTTGTTCCCCAAAAGTGCAGCTCTAAAGGGGTAAAAAGCATTTGGTCGCCACCCCCTCAGCCAGGTGACAGAGGTCAATACCAGTGATGAGCCCTGTGATAGCATTAATTGATGCCACATGACAACGAGGGCTCTCTCTGTTCCTTGAGTCTCCTCCCCAAGTCCATAAATTCTGAGAAAAAAACATCAGGCAAATTCCAGTTGGAGGGTGTCCTACTCAATACCTGTCCCATCCTCCTTGAACCATCAAGGTCATCAAACCAAGAACAGTCTGAGAAACACTCACTGCAGAAGAGCCTAGGGAGACAGGAAGTTGGGGTGCAACATGGCACCCAGGATGGGGTCCTGGGACGGAAGGACAGACACTAGGCAAAGGCTCGTGAGGTCCACGTAGGTCGGAGGGCAGTGAACGATGGTGGCGCCTCAGCTGTGACAGACACACCCTCACTGTGTACAGTGTTTATTGCGGGGAGGCACGGGAAGGGCACGCGGAAATTCTGAGCAGCGTCTCTGTCACGTTTTGGTAAATTTAAAATTATTCTACAATAGAAAGTGTATTTAAATACAAGAGGGTAAAGCCAAAAAAGAACTCTCAGTCATCGGAGATCATTTTTTCTCCCTTTGGCTTTGTGGTTCTCCATCCCTGCTTCTACTGACATCTCTTATTGTCCCATGTGATGGGTGCTGCGTGATTAGACACTCAGTCATATCCGTCTCTTTGCAACCCTGTGAACTTAGTCTGCTAGGCTTCTCTGTCCACTGGGGTTCTCCAGGCAGGAATACAGGAATGGGTAGTCATGCCCTCCTCCAGGGAATCTTCCCAACCCAGGGATCGAATCCAGGTCTCCTGCATTGTAGGCGGATTCTTTACTATCTGAGACACCAGTGAATCCCCATGCAATGGGGGTGCCTGGTAATAACTGGGATGCCTGTGTGATGTAAAGTTGCTGCCTCCTCTGGGTCTCTGGACCACGGGGAGGACAGGGGACAGAGCCCGTGTCTTTCCTGTCTCTTGTTCTTCAGGGACAGGGTGGCGTCTGCAAGCATGCACCCTGGGCACGAGGTCCAGGGCCTGAGGGCAGTGTGGAATCTCAGACATAACCAGGGCTCTCCCGGCTCATCACAGTCAACCTGATGGCACTTTCACACAAAACCAGTAAGCGCCTCACATCCTAACAGACCATAATACCTTGGCACTTTATTTCTGCCTCCGAAGTCCCTGGCACATCATTCTTAGAGTAGAGCTTGAATTTTTATTTCATGTTGGCTTAGAACCGGTGTTTCCTTTCTTTGTAACTTTCTGAAAGGCTTAGGATGCAGCAGGCGGCTACTGAAGAGTGAAGGACAGGACACATTCTTCCTTGAAGCAGGAGGGAAAACAGTTAATTTCAATCGCGATGACAGTTGCTGGGCGAACAATGGTCTCTGGGAGCTGACACGGAGCAGTAATGAGTGAGGGAGAGAACTGAGTCACAGCTGCACCATGCAATCACCGAGGACATCGACTCTCTTCCAGCCAAAATTCTATTAATACGAGTGTCAGCCGAGAGTGGATCTTGGGGTGGGCGCCTCGGAAAGCGCGGGAGAGAAAATGAAGACGATCCTCAGGGACAGACTTCGCTTTTTCTCCAGGAGAGTCTTCATTATTCAGGCATTGTGATGCTTTTCCTTTATTTGTGTAAAGATTAAATTGCACATGATTTCTGATGTTTCTGCTACTCCAACTGTCATAGGTCAGTGACCTTCGTGCCAGGAAGATAATAGATACATCGTCTCTGCCCGGCGCCCGCTGTTCCTGCACAGCTCACTACTCCCCTATTGTTATAAGTCGAAGGCAATTAAATAAAAATACAAGATAAGCCATCTCCCGCATCCTGAGGATTTCATACACATCCTTCTGTGGCCGTAGGTGAGCACCAAGATGCGTTATTTTCTAGTGGAAGATGAAGAACTGGCAACGCAGATGAGGAACCTGAGTTATGAGAACAGCGAAACATTGAAGAAAATTTACATGGAAGAGTCTTCATATCGTGACCTCGAGAAACAAGCTCCCCGCACCTTTGAACCCTGTGCATCGGTGCCATCTCTAGTGTACTTCAATTTCCTGTGCTCCATGTCAACACATACATGTAATTAATACTTGGCAAGTTCATCTGAGGAACAATACAATTAGAAAAAAAGCCTGCCTCATTCCATCTTTTAATGGTTGCTCCCATGATCAGAATCTAATTGCTAATATTTAGGAAGAATTGTCATAATAAATATAATTTGCTATTTTATAATAATAATAATAATGTACTCTAAAAGGTACCTGTAGACAAACATCTAACTCAGATCAGATGATGAGGCTGCTATTGATAGCATCTGATTTCTGTTGAGACGAGAAATTCTTCAACTTCCCTGTTTCCCCACAGCTGGCACCATCGTCCTCTTTTTCACTTGAGGCTAAGAGTAAAAATGAAGTGAAGTGAAAGTTGCTTAGTCGTATCTGACTCTTTTCGACCCCATGGACTGTATAGTGCATGGAATTCCCCAGGCCAGAATACTGGAGCCTTTCCCTTCTCCAGGGGGCTCTTCCCAACGCCAGGGATTGAACCCAGGTCTGCCCGCATTACAGGAGGATTCTTTACCATCTGAGCCACAGGGGAAGCCCAAGAATACTGGAGTGGGTAGTCTATCCCTTCTCCAGCAGATCTTCCTGACCCAGGAATTGAATCGCATCTCCTGCATTGCAGGTGGATTCTTTACCAAATGCTTGCATATTACTTTGGGACTAACAATGTGATAGATGAGGTTNGGAAGCCCAAGAATACTGGAGTGGGTAGTCTATCCCTTCTCCAGCAGATCTTCCTGACCCAGGAATTGAATCGCATCTCCTGCATTGCAGGTGGATTCTTTACCAAATGCTTGCATATTACTTTGGGACTAACAATGTGATAGATGAGGTTATTCCTAGAAGTTGACTTATATAACGGGAGCAGTTTTGAGTATTTCTAGTGTAATCGTTTAGATCTAGACACTGTTAAGGAATCCACTCAGACACACACACACACTCTCTCTCTCTCTCTCTCTCTCTCTCTCTCTCTCTCTCTCTCTCTCTCTCTTTCTCCTGTGCAGGAGGAGGCCAGGCCCTAACGCACCCCCTTACCTGAGCAGATAGAGTGGTGCTACTTACGGGAATGGCTCTGTGCCCGAATCCTGGCCTGGCCTACACAGGCCTTAGGCACCAGCCCCTGACTTGAACATCTCAAAAAAACCTTGTGGGCATTGACTCTCACGGTCATCTTCCCCACTGTTCTTTCTGAGTTATCTGATGCCAAACAGCTGGGAAATAAACGAAGTCACAACAGATCAGGAGAGTCCGTTGGTGAGAGGACTCACTGGCCGTGAATGTGCAGCTGAAGAAGCAGTGAAATGCTCTGAAATACTGTGAGTTTCCGATGGGGACCAGGACCCAAACACCAGCAGGGCCTGCCGTGTAAGGGAGCAGGAGGGTCAGCATTTTAATAGAAGAGGAGCGGCCATGGTTCAGGGACACCCTGCTCGGGACACGGCGTCAACTGGGGGCTCTGACCGCATCTTCCATTGTCACAGTCGGGGAAAGTGAGGCTGGTGTCCAGCTGGGACAGGTAAGTGGTGTTGCTGGAAATCCTACAGCACACGGGACAACTCCCACCGCAGGGAATTCCTGAGCCCAAGAGCCAAGACTGAGGAATCCACCTGGACTCAGTATGGGGGGGACCCGCCTGGACTCAATGTGAGGGGACCCGCCTGGACTCAGTATAGGGGGGACCCGCCTGGACTCAATGTGAGGGGACCCGCCTGGACTCAATATGAGGGAGAACAGAAGATTTTCCTGGCAGCTGGCTTGGGGGCTCTGAGGACAGGAAGCACGTAAACTGCTACTTAAGGTGGGAAGAGGGTTTGAGGGAGTCCCCCACCAGAGTCTGTGCACAAACCAGCAGATCCTGATGATGGTCGGCAGCCCTCCCAGGCACCTGCATCTCCAGATGCCTGGACAGACACTCCGAGCACTGTGCTTCTCTCCGAGGGCTACCATGACCCCTCCTCGAGCTGCCCGGAGCATTTGGGGAGCAGGACCCCTGCTCTGCCCACGTTCCTCCCCCTGAGTGTCCTTAATGAACGTGCAATGCAGCTTTTCAAAAAATAAAAGATTAAAAAAGAATGGATGGGAACATATGCAGGCCTAGCACCAGCACTAACTTCCCAAACCTGATGCTCATTTTAAAGAGTTCTCCAGGTTCATCACAGGGCTACGGAGCTGACTGACTCGAGCTCCACGCCGCCACGCACAGCACTGCGGTGCGCTTGTCCTGGTCCCTGCAGAGAAAGTCAACCTGCCGTTTTCCGGAAATCGTCTTCCAGAACCTTGCTCACACCCTGATGGGCCTCTCACAGAATACGGACACTTACTCCAACCCTGGTGATGACCCAAACATGCCTAAATTAGACCCAAACCATGCTGATGACCATCTCCTGAATATTTTAATGTTGACAAATTTAAATAATTAATTCTCACAAAGTCTTTACAAAGTCTGTAATTTTTCATTGTTTTATGCCCCTGAGATCTACATCACCTTGAAAAAATTGATCAAATCATTTAGGGAAGAAGAAAATTAGACAAGAACCGGAGACCAGGCTTTGGACGAGAGCAGCATCAGTCCTCCAGAGCCCCAGCTGACAGAGAGGACACAGCTGTTGTCTTGCAGACCCAGGGCCTCCCCAGGCCTCTGTGAAGTGTGTCCCCCTCACACACAAGGGAAGCCCTTTCCTCAGTTTCACTCTGGAAGAATTCTCTGGAATTTACACTCCCCACCACCTGGCCCCAATCTGGCAACACAAACACGTTTTTCAAATCATGATTGAAAACAATTAAAAATTAATACAAAATTTAAGGTATATTCATTCAGTTAACGTTTTCAGTCTGTTTCCCTAAGCAAGGTTAAACCTAATGGTACACTAAACAGATTCAGTAAATGACTTTGTTATATATCAATGGCAGTATAGAAGAGTTGCACAATTATTTTGATAAAATAGTATTATTTAAACTTGACTGGAAAGCTTTCTACCATCATTTTACCTGTGGGTGAGTGTATCTGTATCTGTCTGAGTGTGTGTGTGTCAGTGGGTGTATCTGTGTGTGTTCAAGTATGTGTATGTTTCTCTGTGTATATCAGTGTGTGTCTCTGTCTGCCTGTGTATTGCTACACGTGTGTGTATATGTGTGTGTGTCTGTTTGACTGCCTGTGTGCGCACACATGTGTGTGTTTGAGTGTGTTTCAGGGTGTGCCTGTGTGTGTGTCTGAGCATGTGTGTGCCTCTGTGTGCATATATCTGTGTGTGCCTGTGTGTGTGTGTCTGAGCATGTGTGTGTCTCTGTGTGTATATATCTGTGTGTGCCTGTGTGTGAGTCTGCCTGTGTTCTCTATGTCTCTGTTCCTATGTGCTTGTGTGCATATTTGATTGCCTGTGTGTGTGTATTACTGGGTGTGTGTCTCTGTGTGTCTGGGCACGTGTGTCTCTGTGTGTATAAGTCTGTATGTCTCTGTCTGCCTGTGTGCGCATGTGTGTACATGCACTGATCCACCCCCTTCTCCTTTGGCCGCAGACCTTGTCCCGGCTTGGGTACCTGTCTCCGAGTGATTTCTATGAGCTTACTTCATTACTGTATATCATCCAGTAAAGAGTTGAACCTGATAAATTAAAGATCAAAAAATAAAAGCAGAGTAGTGGTTGTCTGCATTCTTTCTTGGTGAATCACAATTAGCAAATAAATGAATAGATGACCCTTCATCGTTCCCATCATAAAAAGAAAAGCGACGCAGGCTACTGGGCAGGCTTCTCACTAATCGGTTGCGTCCATCTGCAGCCTTTGTCTCCCGGTCCTCGGCTCTGCTCTCCTGGCCCAGCCTGTTTACCGAGGTCTCCTGAAAGCCCAGAAGCCCACAGGTCAGGGAACGGGGTTTTGATGGATTATGGGATTGTAACTGTCCAGGCCAGTTGACAGCTTTTATTGGCTGGGAGGATGAGCCTGTAAACCTTTATATAATTATTGTATTAAAGACACCAGGCCTCTATGTTGCTGGTGCTTGTTCAGGGATCAATGTGAAGATAATTTCAAAAATGAATAGTAAGTATTGATCGTCCCATGGTGGAGCCTTATCAGTGGCCAAGGCGGGTGACCGCGATTATAACTTCAATGTCATTTATGATGATATGATGCGTGTTGCCGAGGAGCAATTTAAACAAAGGCTGATTTAATTCACAGTGGATTTTTGTAGTGTGATGGGTAATAAATCACAATCTATGTAATTTTTAGAAATGAACACATGTTGGCAGTGGTTCAGGGCAGCTCCTGAGAGATCTGGAAATGGCCAGGGAGGGGACTCAGCCCAGGACCCCTTCTGAATGATTGGGCTCTGCTTGGTTCTGGCATTCACACGACCTTGGGGTCCCTGCTGGCAGCTGCTGGTTAATTTTCTTCACTGAGGACACAGTTTAACTTTCTATCTGTCTGCCAATTACCTGACATTTTCAACTTATCACCTTCTATTTTTTAAACGATTGGACGCACATCCACATTTTGACATTTTTTTTTAAAGCGGGTATTCATTGCCTGTGATGCTGAGGCATCTCCCGGTCACCCCACTGCAAGATCCTTTTTTGCTGAAAAAATTAGCACTGGTTTACATAACCATATAAAGGAAAAAAAAAAAAAAAACCCAACCATGTTTTAATTGCTATTTCTAACATCCTTGGCTAGATGTTGTCAACTTCCAAGCTTCCACCTTCAGGGCTGGACTATGTGTGGAGACTGTCAAGTGGTCCCTCAGGGAAACCACACTCAGTGGTGCTTGTTGGAGGAGGGTTTTCTTCTTTAGAAACAAATCCTTGCAAGGAAATCATTAAGAAATTTTGAAACAAAATGAGCGGACTGACTAGCGAAGACCTTGAAAATTAGAAAAAATTGGAGCAACAACCATGAGTGAGAACTTGTTGATTTCAAGTGTTGATACCAACAACCCATCTTATATCTGTTCATTTCAGAAGAAAAGAATTTATGTGTTTCAAGGTGAGTGGATGCAGATAGAGTGCCAGAAAAGAGCCTTAAAGGATTAGAAACTAAAAATAGAAACCAGACTGTGTCTGCTAGAGGCCAGAGTGCCCTGGTCCTGCACCGGATGGGTCGCGTGGAGAAATAAAGGTGGGAGGCACCCAGCCAGGGGCACCTCTGCCCAGCACATTCCCTGCTGGAGCAGTGTCCACTGGGGAGGACCCCAGGCACATGGCCATGGGGGAAATAAGTGACCGCATGTTCGAGGTCAACTTTTACAGTAAGTAATTCAGGCTCAATAAACAAGGACATGTTGTTGGAGAGGGATTCTCTCAGTTTATAGGTTTATAACCATGGCCCTAGGACTCCAGGCTCTGCAGTGCGGAGCACACAGGCTTTAGCCTTGGAAGCAAAAATTAAAGAGAAATCTAGAATGATCCTATCTCTTGATTTTTATCTTATTTTTTTTTTGGCTTGTTAAATCTTCCTCTATTTTCTAAAAGTAGTCATATTGTTATAAACTCTCCCTTTTCACACAGTGAGAAACCTCCTGTTTTCTTTTCACATAATTTCACTATGTTGTGCTTCTGAAGACATGTTCCGCTCAGTCAGTGTGAAAAAGTATGACTACGTTACCCTCCACACAGCTTCACTCCATTTACAAAATGCACTGCTTAATGCTGATCATCTCACAGACCCCCGCCCCGCCCCTCACGTTTTCTCCACCTCTGAGTCTTCCGCCGCTGAACACCTCCCTCTACAGTGGGAGAAAGAGAGAGTGGGATGAATGGAGAAATTGGCGTTGACATATATTCACTGCCACGTGTAAAATCGACAGCTGGCGAGAAGTTGGTTTGTAACACAGGGACCCTGAGGCCTGCAATGGTCTGGGGGCGGGGGTGGGATGGGGGAGGGGAGGGGAGCTCAAGAGGGAGGGGATATATGTATATTTATGGCTGAATACTGCTTCCCTTGTGGCTCAGATGGTAAAGAATCTGCCTGCCATGCAGGAGACCCACATTCGATTCCTAGGTCATGAAGATCGCCTGGAGAAGGAATTGGCAACCCACTCCAATATTCTTCTCTGGAGAAGCCCATGGACAAAGGAGCCTGGCGGGCTATAGTCCACGGGGTCACAAAGAGTCGGACACAACTAAGCAAGTAACACTTGCACTTTTCATGGCTGAATTGTGTTGTTGTACAGCAGAAACCTACACAACATTGTAAAGCAATTTCCCTCCAATTACAGAATAAATTTTAAAAAAAGAAAAAGCAGTCATGTTCATCTCTTACCTGGAGAAGAAAACACTCTGACTGTCTTTCTTGTTTCCTTTCCTGCCCCCCAACTTCACCACAGAAAACATCACCACCTCCCATTCTATTATCACAGATCACGTGGAAAAGATCACCAGGTGGTCCCATGGCCTTGTCGGGGGCGGGGGCGGGGGACACACACATTCCAGGCAGGGACAGTGACTTTCATCCTTGACACTAACCTCGGCCACCTGGGCTCCTGGCCAGCTCAGCTGCCCTCCCCAGGAGCTGCACCCCCCACCACATCCTGCATGGCAGCCCAGAGTGGTCCTTTCCCGCCCACAGCACTTCCCCCTAAAGATGTTTCCAAGAGAATAAAGCTTCTCGTTACGTAGGGCGACTGTGTCCTCTAGCTCTGAGTTCTGACTCACAGTCTAGAATCAGATTTTCTATCATGAAAGCATTGACAGAAATGTACTATCAGAGGCATGTGTTGAGTCCCTGTTGTATTCTGGGCATGATGCTAAGTCCTCCAGCAATGGAGCCAAGATGAGCCTTTCTCTTTAGGGAGTTGCTCACGCAAAGCATGGAGCCACATGTCGGTGGGTAAATTCCACCACGGTCGACAAAAGCAGAGACGGGCTGCCCGTGTTAGGGCGGGTCTGCCGTCCAGGACACCCATCCGGCCCTGAAGGTGAGGCTGAGCTTCTTAGAGAACAGAGTGGGCAGGGACCATGGCTCCACTAGCTGGGCAAATGGGGAGGTGTTCAGTTCAGATAGAGCAGCATGTCGAAAAATGTGAGGTCAGGAGAGGGCTGGGAAAGGGAGGGGACAAATCCTTGACCTGGGAACCGGGAACACCAGCAAGTGTGAAGACAGGGAGGTCATTTTTAGGGACAAATGTTATATATTATCCCAACATTTCCATATTCTATCTTTCTGATGAATTACCCATTTAATAGCTTTCTTGGCAATCATTTTGGAAAGTTATACCAATAAAATACTATAGTCTTTAAATTTCCCCCAATTTAAGGCCTCATTACCTCCTGTAATAAGGATACAGTTACGTTGGTAGCTCTGTACTGTACTTAAGAGCCACCGCACATCTAACGAGGAAGATGCCTTTGAATCTCGAGTTTTCTACTGTTTCCAGTGTTTCATTTCTAACAGCAACAAGAGTAGGAGTCTAACTACCTGACTTTTCAGCCTGAATGGGTTATTTCCTCTTTGAAATTAGAAATGTATAATATAGGGAAAAACTTTACATTGTATGATTTTTACACGTGGCTCAGTTTGTCTTGCTTTGGACTCAGTGTACCCTCGAAGGTACTGCCTTGGGACAGCATGCGGCAAGATTTGTGACCTGAAGGATTTGTGTAGTTTTAACAATTACTATCATTAAACCTTGAAGCATGATCCTAAGAAATCCCAAGATCTCTCAAGCGACTTACCTTGTATTGATGATATCATATCTGTATTCCATTTTACTGAGTTGTGTATTTGTTTTATTTAGATAACTTTAAATGTTGTGCTTTCTTGTCTTGGCAAATTGTGCCCGCTTTACAGATGAGGGAATAGACACACAACGCCCCCGACCCCAGGCCTGGCCATGGCACACGGCTCCTTGGGTATGGTGAGACCCCAACTCAGATCTGCCTGACCCCAAAGTTAGTGCCTCAAAGTGAGATGGAGCCTCTAGAAGACATTTCTTCCTTTTTGCTCTAAGTGGATTAAGACCTGAACAGTTTTAAGGAAATGAGAATTTATCTGAACATTTGAGACCGTGAGCCAAGGATATTTCAGTCTATTTCTCCATCATCTGTTCTGAAAATATCAGTTCTCAAAGTTGGGGAAAATGACAAAACAAAACTTTGCCTCGTATTTGAATGAGCAGACCCTCTGAAGCCCCATTCCGTGCTTCACAGGTGATGTGCTGAAGCATGGTCCCCTGTGATCCAGCAAAGCAAACAGTGGATGAGCTTCCTGCCTCCTCCAGACTCTGAGCCAGCAGACCGCTCCTCCCGAGGACAGACGACCCCTCCTGAGGACGAATGTCTCCTTCTGAGGACAGATCGGCCCCTCCTGAGGACAGGTGGCCCCTCCTGAGGATGGACTGGCCTTCCAGACAAACAGTTCTGAGTCTCCTTGTCCTCAAGAGGCTCCTGAGGCCCACATCTGGCTCCTCCCCCGCCTTCTCTGTCCTCCCTGGAAAAGAAAACCTTTGGTCTGACCCTTAAGATCCCTGGTGACCTCAAGGTCAGGACTGTCTCAGGGGCCACAGCCCCCCTGGGCATCATCATTTCACTTCCCAGCAGTAATCCTTCCCTTTAGAGACCTCCGTGCTCTGTCTGGATCATTTTTATTGGACACCTATCTTCATCAGTAAGGAGTGAAGGCTGCTGAATGATTTCAACTTTTACCAAGCAAACTGCTTCCTCTTAGGGCTGCATGTTGGCAGTTTTGCAGGTGCGGCAGTTACTCACACAGACGGCACTGTCCCTCCTTCAAAGATCCCACTAAGTGCTACTCTCTTTGTTTCAGAAGACTCCTGGGCAATTATTTTAAGTGGCAACAGATTTTATATGTGAAAAGAGCAGGTGGTTTGCATGTCCGGTGTCATGAATTCTGTCCAATGAAATAAACTGCCTATAGCATATGCCTGCATCCTTGCTCCATGTTCGCCAGGGTGGCCTTTAAGAATGGAGGCTGAGTGCCAGTCCACAGACAGAAGACACAGTCGGTCCCCCCAAACCCAGAAAAAAAGGCCCGTGTGATGGGGGAGGCTGGCTTGCAGCACCTGCTCACTTGTGTTAGTGGAAGGGGTCAGAGATGCGGATAAATCAATGTATCCGACTATCCTAAAATAATTACTATTGATCTACAGAAGACTGGAATTCTTGCCTTTATATTTGAATATTGATATATATGACACCCTGGAAATCCAGAGTCTTTGAAGGAGAGTGATGATGACACCCTCCTAAAAGTGCCCGTCTGAAGTGTGCCTGAAGACGCTCTGGCCTCCAGATCCATCCTTGACCCATCTCTCCTCCATCAGCAGGACGGACCTCCTCTTGGAATGTGCTGGAACTTTGTGAGTTATGGTTCCTGCTGGAAACATGTGGCTCGTTCAGAGGGGACCTTGGGGCGACTCTAGGCATAGAAATGGGCCAGTGGGAAGGGAGAAGGGGGCAGCAGCGGTGCCGGGCTGACAGAAGGGGGCAGGACCAAGAGTCCAGTGAAGGAAGGGGCCCTGGGACCCTCAGGAGGTGGGAGGACGCTCCCACAGGGGCTCTGGTTTTCAGCAGCGGCTTCAGCTGCCTAGCTTCCCCCAGAGGGGAGCTGAGGGCCTTCCCCCCGGGGCCCCCATCTGCTGTCCCCGCTGGAGGACCACGGAGACCTTGGATGGAGCCGGACGGCCTGTCTTGGCAGGCACAGCGCGGAGACGGGTTCGGAGAGGGAGAAGGAAGCCAGCCAGGCTCTGAGAAGCAGCCCCGGTCCCACGTGGGGCTCCCGAGAAGTGCAGCAGGACGGGGCTCAGCCTTACAGGCCGACAGCAGAGTGAGGGAGATGCCCTGGGTGTCTGTCCCTGGGCTGTGGCGGCGATGCCCCCCAGGGTGGAGGTGCAGAGTGACGCGCCCTCCCCGGAGAGGTTAAGGGCCCCTGGANAGAAAAATAGCCTTTTCTGCCCACCCAGGAAGTAGTTTATAGACATAGAGTTACCCCTGCTCTCTTTGTCATCACTGCCAGTAGATACAATATTCTGTTTATAACCCAGTTCCTTTTTCGGAATAAGTGCAAAATACACAAGATGCAAAGGATGAGAGCCTGCGACATAATAAGGATCACACGCATCTCAACCATCAGTACCAGAAGTTGCCCTAACTGTAGCCATTTACAACCTGGAGACAAGATCCCATCTTAGGGAATCGTCTTGTGTTTCTGTGTGAGTTGCTCAGTTGTGTCGGACTCTATGTGACCCTATGGACTATAGACAGCCAGGCTCCTCCGTCCATGGGATTCTCCAGGCAAGAATACTGGAGTGGGTTGCCACTCCCTTCTCCAGGGGATCTTCCCGACCCAGGGATCAAACCTGGGTCTCCAGCATTGCAGGCAGATTCTTTCCAGTCTGAGCCACTAGACCTGTGCTTAAGCCCAGACAAGGAAGACTGCATGCCCTCTTCTTGTATTCACTGAATATTAACTGTTACTATGTCCCTAACATATTCATAGCCCCCTCCACAACCATGGACTTTCAGACAAATAAGTATACAACACATATACAAGGTCTTTCTACTTTGTTCTATTTAATCCAAGCCTTGTTGAAATCCCAAGGATAACATTGCTTTTTTAGATAGAGTCCCACTATCTTTGCACCTATACAAAAAGCATCGTATGAAATACATAAATAAGAGCAGGCAGGGAGCACACCCTTGCGGATTGGAGAAGATGCCTGGATCTGGCTTGGAGGCTGATAGTTTAAAAAACTAAGTCTGGCTGCTGGAAACCAACAATATCTCCACAATAATGCAGAGACCCCCATGTAAACTCCTTATCTTTGCCTTCCACTCCTTTATGTTTTCGTATGCATGGCTCCCTGTGAGACCCAGAGGAATTCCCTTTCTTGAAAGTCTTTGTTAATAGCCTATTCACTCCCTTGCTATTCTCACGCAACATCACAAATGCTATGTGCTGGCAAAAGGTGAGATAGCAAGTTTATGTTTTAGAGTGTAATTTCACTATGGAGCAATTCGTTTTGTTTGTAACAGCCTGCCACTGTTCCAGCCAGATGCAGTACGCCAGGCTCTGGGACAGAGGAAGGAACTTCATTTTCTAAAAATGGGGGCAAATTCTATCACTGATTTTAGTGGCACATTAAGCCGGTTAGTACTAGACAGAACCAACATTTCACATGCAGACATATTCTCTACTTGAAAGTCAAGTATCCTTCAAAAGACGGAGAAATTATTTGGGATTTCTGAAAACATCAAAGGAATCCCCTGCAAACCATCCCCATAAACGCCTCGATCAGTTTAGCAATCAGGGCCAGAGCCGATGGCTTTGATTTCTCTTTGATGCAAACCATAATACAGGATGGAATGGCTTTGGGAAATGCTCACAAGCAGTGGTCAGGAAAGTGGATTCTTCTATGTTACCAGCCAGACTCCCGCACTGATGGGCTGAAGCCCAGTTGATGGTTGGCATTATTCATTCACAATGCACATGACAAAGCGCTTCCCCCGCTTGCTTCATCCAAACAGAATCGCATCCTCCTGCTGTATGTACAGAGATTGCAGCAGTAACCGAGATGCTTGAAGAGTTTTTTCACCGCATATGCCTTTAGAGGTACACATTTGGCTCAGCAGAAGCTAAACATTTTTAAGAGCACAGTAAGAAATAGGCCAGAAAACATCAAAGCTTTATAGCTTTTGAGAAAACTTGATGGTCTTGCTGGTACAACTCCCTATGATATGGTTCAGTTGTAATAACAATAGAAACTGTATCAGTGCAAACTGCTGATGAAACATCAGAAAATGTAGCCAAGGGTCTTTTAAACCCATTTAAGAACTGTTCTTTTGAACTGTGCCTCTTAGCCTTGGAAAACCTCTTCGAGATTTTAAGCAGGGCTCTGGATGAACTGCAGAGTGAGAACCTGAAATTATCTCGTGCACTGGAATCAATATCAGGCGGTATTTTCTCTTTGAGAGAAATTCAACCCGACAGAAGAGAGTAGGAGCCGTAAGGAAACCGGGACCCTGGCTGAAACGCTTGCCTTAGAAAATACGCTGTAAAGCAGTCCACACGAGGTGATGCCACCAGAAGCAGAAAACCAGAGTGACAGAATCAAATGTGATCTGGACTTCAGAATACTTCATTATCACTACCACAGGTCACTAAACTTCACACCACGCATCCATCAGCCCGGATAGCCGTTCGGAAGCCGCCGCTGGTAGCTAGATGGCGCAGAGACCAACCACACACCCCGCGATCCCAGGCGAGCAGGGTTCAAACGGAGGCCTGGGTGCTCAGACCCAGGTTTGTTAGTCTCAAAGTGCTCTCTAGTGGCCAGAGGAACAGAAAATTATCTGACACTGGAAAGCACTTCGGCGGATGATTGAGAACTAGGGAAGAGGTCTTGGGACCGGCAGGGTAGAGATGCTGTCTAATGCAGTCTGCATCTCCTGGGTCTGGAGTGTTAGTCGGTCAGTTGCATCCCACTCTTTGCGACCCCATGGGCTGTAGCCCACCAGGCTTCTCTATCCTGGGTCTGTGAGAACCTTTTATGAGCAAACTTGCCATTTCCAACGACTGTGTTCCTACCTGTAAAACACTGATAAATCATTACGCTCAGCAGTGTAATTTCTATGCTGTGTGCTAGAGGCTTATCAAATTCACGGGGGGAAGCACTTGTAGGGGGCTCATTAGTGAAAGGTATGTTGAAATAGAATATAAAGTACATTGAGCTTGTCCATTTATCTGGCTGTGCCAATGCTCTCTGCTCTGCTTCATAAGCTTAAGTCATTGTGCTGTGCTTCGTAAGCGTAAGTCACTGTTTTAGGGAATGTGATGAGGTTAGGCGTCAGGCTTGGCTGAAAGAAAATCGTTTCTCAGCACCTGTATATTCCAAGCACAGTCCCATATTTTATCTCTGTGTGCATGTTCAGTTGCTCAGTCGTGCCTGACTCTTTGCGACCCCATGGAAGTAGCCTGCCAGGTTTCTCTGCCCATGGGATTTTCCAGGCAAGAATACTGGAGTGTATTGCATTTCCTCCTCCAGGGGATCTTCCCAATCCAAGGATCAAACCCAAGTCTCCTGTGTCTCCTGCATTGGCAGGTGAATTCTTTACCACTAGCATATTTGTTTAATCCTCACAAAGAATCCTCTGATGGAGGAATCACCATCTGGATTTTTCTTTTTTCCAGAGATAAGGTGGAGGTTGACAAACTTTTCCTAGAAAGGACCAGTGAGTAAATATTTCAGGCTTTGAGGGCCACCTGGCCTCTGTCACCTCTGTGTATCCACTGAACTCTGCAGTTACAGCGTGAACACAGTCAAGGATGATAGACAAACAAATGGGAGTGTCTGTATCCCAATAAAACTATTTGTGGGCGCTGAAATGTGCATTTCATGTAACTTTCACATATCTCCAAATATTGTTCTTCTTTTGGTTTGGTTTCAGCCCTTTAACAATGTAAAACCCATTCCTGTCTCATGGGCCATACAAAAATAGGTAACAAAGCCGTACAAAAACAGTGGGCTGTATTGGCCACCAGCCAGAGTTTGCTGAGTCCTGCGATAAGAAAACTGAATCTCAGTCCACAGTTCTGTAAGTGGTGGCATCGGCAGTCAAGCCAGCCTGACTGTGGTCCCGGCTGAATTGTATGTCACGAGCTGGGCCTTCATTTCTAGTACATCAGACCTCCTCCCGCTCCTGCCTTCAGCATCGGAGTAAATTTGGTTTTTGTTTGTTACGAAAGGGAAAATTCAAAACAGAACTTCTCCAGAAAGAGCCAAGACAAGACAGGGGAAAAGAAAACAAGCGTTGAAGGTAGCCAATTAAGCATTAAGAGTTACGCACAGCGCCCTTCCTGGAAGACCAAGATGTTGTGGAGATTTCTAAATCAGATGGAAGGCACAGTCCTTGAATTCAAAAGACTTGGTATCTTAGAAGGAACATAGGAGGAAATCATCACAACACATTTTAAAATTTGCATGTGTCTATCCAATCACCTTTAGCTGGAGGGCAATACACATGACAAGAGGGGCTGCTAGGAGACAGCCCTCCCGGGAGCGCAGGCCTCCTACTTTCAAAAGTGTCAGGCGGGTCTTCCCTGGTAGCCCAGGAGCTAAGCCTCTGAGCTCCCAATGCAGAAGGCTCAGGTTCGATTCCAGGTCAGGGAAATATAGCCCACAAGCCACAACTAAGAGTTCTCACAATGCAACTAAGATCCAGAGCAGACAAAAAAAAAAAAAAAAAGACTAGCAATTGTCCAAAAAAAAGCAGTGTCAGGCATTAACTCACTTGTAGTCTGAAGAATTTCAAGTCACAATACCCAGGCACACACACACAAAAATTTCTTATCTTTTCTAGAGTTTAGATTTAACTTTTACTTTGGGCTATAATGCTGTCTAGCAAAAGAAATGTAGACTTGGGCTTTTCAGGTTTAAAATCATACATAAATAAGTAAGCCAATCACACTTAATCAGCACAAAGGTAGAGAAATATGTTACTGGAACAGAAAAGAGAATCCATAAACAAGCTCACTTATGAACGGAGACTTTATAAATTACCATGTTAGCAACTGCAGAGCAGTGGGGGGAAAATCCATAGTACCAGAATAGTTGGAGGCCCACATGGAAAAATTAAAACTTGACCACTACCAAACATGAACACAAAAATTAATTCCAGGTGGACTGTAGATCCAAATGTGAAAAGTAAACAGTAAAACTTGGAGATCAGTGCTGTACAAGAGAACTTTCTATGATGGTAGAATGTTCTATAATTCTGCACTGCCCAATACATTAGCCACTAGTTACGTGTGCTCATTGAGCCCCTGAAATGTGGCTAGTGCAACTGAGAAACTGTCTTTTAAATTAAATTAAATTTTAGTTAATTTAAGTTTGAAAAGTGAAAGTGAAAGTCACTCAGTTGTGTCTGACTCTTTGCATCCCCATGGCTTATACAGCCCATGGAATTCTCCAGGCCAGAATNCCTTGGGTATGGTGAGACCCCAACTCAGATCTGCCTGACCCCAAAGTTAGTGCCTCAAAGTGAGATGGAGCCTCTAGAAGACATTTCTTCCTTTTTGCTCTAAGTGGATTAAGACCTGAACAGTTTTAAGGAAATGAGAATTTATCTGAACATTTGAGACCGTGAGCCAAGGATATTTCAGTCTATTTCTCCATCATCTGTTCTGAAAATATCAGTTCTCAAAGTTGGGGAAAATGACAAAACAAAACTTTGCCTCGTATTTGAATGAGCAGACCCTCTGAAGCCCCATTCCGTGCTTCACAGGTGATGTGCTGAAGCATGGTCCCCTGTGATCCAGCAAAGCAAACAGTGGATGAGCTTCCTGCCTCCTCCAGACTCTGAGCCAGCAGACCGCTCCTCCCGAGGACAGACGACCCCTCCTGAGGACGAATGTCTCCTTCTGAGGACAGATCGGCCCCTCCTGAGGACAGGTGGCCCCTCCTGAGGATGGACTGGCCTTCCAGACAAACAGTTCTGAGTCTCCTTGTCCTCAAGAGGCTCCTGAGGCCCACATCTGGCTCCTCCCCCGCCTTCTCTGTCCTCCCTGGAAAAGAAAACCTTTGGTCTGACCCTTAAGATCCCTGGTGACCTCAAGGTCAGGACTGTCTCAGGGGCCACAGCCCCCCTGGGCATCATCATTTCACTTCCCAGCAGTAATCCTTCCCTTTAGAGACCTCCGTGCTCTGTCTGGATCATTTTTATTGGACACCTATCTTCATCAGTAAGGAGTGAAGGCTGCTGAATGATTTCAACTTTTACCAAGCAAACTGCTTCCTCTCAGGGCTGCATGTTGGCAGTTTTGCAGATGCGGCAGTTACCCACACAGACGGCACTGTCCCTCCTTCAAAGATCCCACTAAGTGCTACTCTCTTTGTTTCAGAAGACTCCTGGGCAATTATTTTAAGTGGCAACAGATTTTATATGTGAAAAGAGCAGGTGGTTTGCATGTCCGGTGTCATGAATTCTGTCCAATGAAATAAACTGCCTATAGCATATGCCTGCATCCTTGCTCCATGTTCGCCAGGGTGGCCTTTAAGAATGGAGGCTGAGTGCCAGTCCACAGACAGAAGACACAGTCGGTCCCCCCAAACCCAGAAAAAAAGGCCCGTGTGATGGGGGAGGCTGGCTTGCAGCACCTGCTCACTTGTGTTAGTGGAAGGGGTCAGAGATGCGGATAAATCAATGTATCCGACTATCCTAAAATAATTACTATTGATCTACAGAAGACTGGAATTCTTGCCTTTATATTTGAATATTGATATATATGACACCCTGGAAATCCAGAGTCTTTGAAGGAGAGTGATGATGACACCCTCCTAAAAGTGCCCGTCTGAAGTGTGCCTGAAGACGCTCTGGCCTCCAGATCCATCCTTGACCCATCTCTCCTCCATCAGCAGGACGGACCTCCTCTTGGAATGTGCTGGAACTTTGTGAGTTATGGTTCCTGCTGGAAACATGTGGCTCGTTCAGAGGGGACCTTGGGGCGACTCTAGGCATAGAAATGGGCCAGTGGGAAGGGAGAAGGGGGCAGCAGCGGTGCCGGGCTGACAGAAGGGGGCAGGACCAAGAGTCCAGTGAAGGAAGGGGCCCTGGGACCCTCAGGAGGTGGGAGGACGCTCCCACAGGGGCTCTGGTTTTCAGCAGCGGCTTCAGCTGCCTAGCTTCCCCCAGAGGGGAGCTGAGGGCCTTCCCCCCGGGGCCCCCATCTGCTGTCCCCGCTGGAGGACCACGGAGACCTTGGATGGAGCCGGACGGCCTGTCTTGGCAGGCACAGCGCGGAGACGGGTTCGGAGAGGGAGAAGGAAGCCAGCCAGGCTCTGAGAAGCAGCCCCGGTCCCACGTGGGGCTCCCGAGAAGTGCAGCAGGACGGGGCTCAGCCTTACAGGCCGACAGCAGAGTGAGGGAGATGCCCTGGGTGTCTGTCCCTGGGCTGTGGCGGCGATGCCCCCCAGGGTGGAGGTGCAGAGTGACGCGCCCTCCCCGGAGAGGTTAAGGGCCCCTGGAGGCCCAGGGTGAACTTGTGGGCGAGCAGAGGGCTGCGTCTTGGGGACGACTGCCAGAGGAGCTCCCCCAGTGGCGGGCGCTAAAGAAGTACTGTGGGGACAGACAGAAGTGAGGCTGGCTGGGCCTGGGGGCTGCAAGCTGCAGCAGTGAGCAAGAGAGCCCTGAGGCCCGGGCAGGAGGGCGGGTGTCCTCCTCATGACGGNAGCAGAGGGCTGCGTCTTGGGGACGACTGCCAGAGGAGCTCCCCCAGTGGCGGGCGCTAAAGAAGTACTGTGGGGACGGACAGAAGTGAGGCTGGCTGGGCCTGGGGGCTGCAAGCTGCAGCAGTGAGCAAGAGAGCCCTGAGGCCCGGGCAGGAGGGCGGGTGTCCTCCTCATGATGGGGTCATTCAGCACTGGAACAGGTGGGCCTGAGTGAGCACAGCTAGAAACAGGAGAGCCGGTCACAGGGCAACCGCGCTTGCGCAGAAGTGTGCACCTGGGGAGGCGTGGGGCAGCTACAGAGGCATCAAAGAGCGGCGGGTGGAGTCTGGGACCACGTGTCAGTGAATTTCAGGGAGGGGAAAGGAGATAGACACCATACTGTTATCAACAGGCCATGAGCCAGTAATAAAGAGGGGAAGAGAAGTGATTAGCAATGCTTTTGAGGCAGGTACACATGAATTTCATCTTTTTTTTTTTCTTCTAATTACATAATTACCATACATCCTAAATAATCTGCAGTTTATAACAAAGCAGAAACAAGGAATTAAAAATGACCAGAAATGACCTTAACGGTAGCGTCTAAGAAATAACCACTGGTTTACCACTTCTAATACATTCATTATCAAATATTGCATACTTTATTGGTGGCAGACATAATTTTCTACAGAAGAACCAACACAATACTTGAATAGAAGGGACTGAACAAATTTTCATTGTATAAGTAACTTCTT
Organism: Oreotragus oreotragus; assembly: GCA_006410675.1. NCBI lineage: Eukaryota > Metazoa > Chordata > Mammalia > Artiodactyla > Bovidae > Oreotragus > Oreotragus oreotragus. Next base: position 160,400 of record SJYX01008424.1, on the reverse strand, counting down.
TGCAGAAATTTAGATTGTATTGTATGCTGCTGCTAAGTCGCTTCAGTCGTGTCTGACTCTGTGCGAACCCATAGACGGCAGCCCACCAGGCTGCCCCGTCCCTGGGATTCTCCAGGCAAGAACACTGGAATGGGTTGCCATTGCCTTCTCCAATGCATGAAAGTGGAAAGTGAAAGTGAAGTTGCTCAGTCGTGTCTGACTCTTCGCAACCCCGTGGACTGCAGCCTACCAGGCTCCTCTGCCCATGGGATTTTCTCAGCAAAAGTACTGGAGTGGGGTGCCACATATGTATATAGTATATATAATATACTATTCAATGCATTTGTTTTCAAAACAGTGCTACCGAGACATACTTCAGTCCCTACTCTCTTGTTCATGGATATTCCTCCATATGAAATATCAAGGTCCAGGCACAGAAACTGCAGGAAACTCTCTTCTTTGCACAGAAGCCCATATGTTGGGGGAGGTGGGGAGGGGCCTTCAGAAGCAAGGTGAGCAAGAGGGAAATAGCAAAGGGAGCAGAGGAGCTGGTGCAAGGTTGCACACCGTGTCTTGCCAGATTAAACCTCAAGTGAGGAGTGAGTTCACTGCAGCTCTGAAGACAGTATTTTCTGCTGCCAAGACGTGAATGAGCTAATTGTGTTTTAAATAGTTCACCTTACAAAGAATTTTCTTTCTCGATGTGAAAAGGGCTGTGATTTATTCATTTTCCTTTCTATTATTTGCTGTAGACTTTCTCTAGCATCTTCTTCATACATCACCCCTCTATTGAAACTAGCCCTGAAATCACAATATAATTAGTGTAGATTGCAGGACATGCATGGAATTAAACAAGCACCTTTAAACTATCTCGGCAGCATCTTTTAGGAGGCGATGGAAGGGCCCTTCATGGAGCATTCCCAGGACAGCATCTCTCACCTTGGCAGATGATCCAGCATAAACGGTGACACACCTGGGCGGCAGGCACTTAAAAAGGATTGCCGGGAGATGCTACAAAGAACCAAATTAGTAAAGGAACTTAATTATCTAGCCTCCAGCCTCCCTCTGGTCAGTGTCCCAGTTGAACAGGGACAAAATTCAGCGTTTTTATAAATGTACTACTTTAGACTTACAAAGATTCTTTTCTCAACCATCTATGGCACCAGCCATTTTTTTTTCCTTCAGATTTAGAAAGAGTATTATACTTCATTCATTAAAATATAAATATCCACAATCCTTTCTTCTGCATTTCTTAAAGCAGCTATTTTTGACAATTTTCCAACTTAAAAATGGTAGCCTAGGAATTTTTAAAGGAATAAATGATGTAGTGTGAGCCACTCATTTAGACACACATCAAATTCTGCAGATGGTTCTGTTGTGCTGCTGTTTTTATTCAGACACAAGCGCACCCCATGTGTCTGTGTCCTGAGAGACGGAAGAGGGCACCCTTTAAGCCATGGGCGTACGTGTCAGCAAAGCAAAAATGTGGTGAAGTCGCTTCAGGAAGACATGCATTCATGAGAAAGGAAGAAGTCCATTTTCTTTGAGATTATAAATCTGCTCTTTTATGGTGTTTTCGAGTTGTCTTAAACTGGACTTAGTGGGGAGAGAAGATATCCTTCAGCATTTACCTTTTACTTCCACTTGGTCTAATCTCCGTGACCTCTCTGCTCACCTGGAATTAGAGTTGGTAGGATCCTAGATCTTTAACTATGTTAATTTTAACCTAAAGAAAAGCAAAGCTGATTCACTGGGAAATTAACTACAGCAGCCTCTTTTTTCTACTTGAGCGTGGCCATGTAACCGCGGCAACAGGTATAAGTGGGAAGATTGAGTAGCTTTTACGTTGGTGGCCTCCTGTAAGGATGGGCCCTGGTGAGCAGAAGGGCCTTGGTGAAGTTGGCCCAGGCTGGGAAATCTGGGGCTTGCTCATTTTCGTCCATCTTCCTCTGAATTGTAGGACTGGACAGCTTGCTTTCCATCTCTTGCCACTCTACTTGTTTTTACTATTAGTTACTCACATGTGTGATTTTTAATGCCTAATTTATAATGGAACCATGACAAATGATGTGAAAACACCCAGTGATGATGGAGCAAAGTGAGGAAAACAAGTCAAGTCCTGGAGAATGTGAGCCTCCTCATTAGCCAACTGAACAATGGAAAGCTGCAGTGGGGACAGAGGTACTGATCCCTCCAGGAAAAGCGTTCATTTCAATGGTGAGAAGAGTGTCTTTTAAGAAGACTATCACTGAATACTTAATCTTTCCTTTCTAAGCATTATGTTGCTTCTGAAATCGAATTCGCACTTTAAATATCATATATTTGAGAGAGTTTGTCAAGGCTATTACATAAAATAATAAGCCTAAAGATTTTTTTGTGTATATACACAAAACATAAGGCTTAGAAAGGAAAGATTAAGTATTCAGTGATAGTCTTCTTAAAAGACACTCTTCTCAGCATCGAAATGAATGCTTTTTCCTGGAGGGATCAGTACCTCTATCCCCACCGCAGCTTTCCATTGTTCAGTAAGTATAGGCTTCCCTTATGGCTCAGATGATAAAGAATATGCTTGCCATGCAAGAGACACAGGTTTGATTCCTGGGTTGGGAAAGATCCCCTGGAGAAAAGAAGAGCAACCCACTCCAGTTTTCTTACCTGGAGAATTTCCTGGAGAGAGGAGCCTGGTGGACTGCAGCCCACGGTGTCACAAATAGACACGACTCAGTGGCTGACACATACATGCGTACGTATATATACACACATAGAGAAAATATTCTCCAGGTTTCTTATACTCTGAAAATCATGCTATGCTTTGTGGCAGTCTGGAGGGCTACAGTCCATGGAGTCACAAAGAGTTTAGCATGAGTAAGTGACGAACGCTTTCACTTGTGGCAAGAAAATAATATCATGGTGATAAAAATCGGAAGAGAAAACCTAGCAAAGCCTTTGCTTTTTTAGTAACATATGTATGGAATCTCCCTGGCACAGGCTATAGTGCTGACTTAGTTTCAGCTCAGAAGATGTGGAGGCTGACAGATATGCACATTTGCTGTCGCCATATAGACTTATTCTGTCCTGTTGGCCTCTGTGTATGTATCTGCATGTCTGGCTCTTACACACACACACACACACACACACACGCCCACACATGGGTACCAATTGCCACAGTGTCTCTCTGCTCACCTTCACGAGGAATAGTTCTGTCTGCAGACCTAAGTATGTGCCGTATCATGACCAGCTCAGGGGGAATCATTCAAACCAATGCAATTTACTCAATATTGGTCAGTTTGACTCCTGACCCTGGTCCCTGGGCAGCGTATCCTTGGCAACCGTGTGTGAAGTCGGGATGTGCTCATTGCTCTCATCTGAGACAGCTTGCTAAAGGCTGCCCGACACAGTCTGGCCTCTTCACAGAAAATTAGAAATCCAATAATAGATGATATTCTGATCAGATTGGTATTTACATCAGGAAACCCACAGTCACGGGGCCGGGGGGCAGTGCTGTCTAGACCCTTCGGGTGGTCTCTCGCGTGGGTCATAAGATGGGAGTTATTTGGCTTGCTGTTTCATTTTGGGGGGAGGGGAGGAGTTAGAGAATGCCTTCTCACCTGATGTGAGATCACATCATAGAAATGGATGAGCTGATACCCAGTTTGGCAAAACGAACCAGAAAATTTCACGGGAAACACCTCTCAGAAAACACGATCAAGTATTCTCATTTCTGTTTCTTAATAATTTCAGCAAAGGCACACTATGTCTGTGTGCATAAGTGAGAAAATGAAAAAGTGGGCAATCTATAAACACAGGATGTCATGCTGGAGTTGCCAGAAAATTCTGAAAATACTTCTGCTTTGTTGCTGTTGAGCTCCACATGATCTACTTGTCACTGTAACACTATTTCCAGCAAACTGTGGGAAATTCGGAATGATGAGTTACTTTAGAATGAATAGCTTGGTCTGCGCTTACATCACCTTTCTTTCTTGGGAAATACCACACTCTTCTCTCAACATTTTTACATTTCCAGTTTTTTCAACTTGAAATATTGTCTCACACGCATTTCCCAAATTTTGTAGAAAAGAAACCTTGCTTAGCTTATGCTGGAAAAAGTATTTTATTTTTATGCTTCATTTCCTTTTTTGAAATTTAGAAATAATGGGTGTTTGTTATCATTAAAACAAAGTAACACTGAAGCATATCTCCAGAGTCCTGATAAATAGTAACAGGCTGATTCCAGAGCCCAGAAGCAGAGAATGGTGACAAACAGCCCAGTGATGCAGGCTCGAGAGCAAATGCCAAAGACGAGAGGGACACCCAGGGGAGACAGACAGGAGCACCCAGGGAACAGAGGAGGGAATCCAGCGGGGGCAGAGGAGAGAATACAGGGAGGGAAAGGAGGGAATCCAGGGGGAACAGGGAGGGAATCCAAGGGGGAACAGAGGAGAGAATCCAGGGGGAGATGTGTATAAGAGACAGCTTCTTGACTTGCAGCAAGGATGTGAGAGACGCTTTCGAGTTTCAAGAGGGAAGGTGTGATATCCGNGTTGGTGATGGACATGGAGGCCTGGCATGCTTCAATTCATGGGGTCACAAAGAGTCGGACATGACTGAGCGACTGAACTGAACTGACCGTGCGTTAGAAAAAAAATTCTTAAAAATCAGACATTATGCTATGTGAAATAAGCCAGTCACAAAAGGATGAATACCATACAATTCCACTCGTCTGAAACATCTAAAAGTGGAAGTGAAGTCACTCAGTTGTGTCCGACTCTTTGCGATCCCATGGCCATGGGATTCTCCAGGCAGGAATACTGGAGTGGGTTGCCATTTCCTTCTCCAGAGAATCTTCCCAACACAGGGATCGAACCCAGGTCTCCCACATTGCAGGCAGACTCTTTACTGTCTGAGCCACCAGGGGCTCCTTTCCGTCAGTACTTCTGTCAAAAGACCAATTAAAGGAAAAGTGAGACAGGGTCATGACCCACACTCTTCCCTTTAATTTGGCAACAGCATTTGGCTGCTGCTGCTGCTGCTAAGTCACTTCAGTCGTGTCCGACTCTGTGTGACCCCATAGACGGCAGCCCACCAGGCTCCCCCACCCCTGGGATTCTCCAGGCAAGAATACTGGAGTGGGTTGCCATTTCCTTCTCCAATGCATGAAAGAGAAAAGTGAAAGTGAAGTCGCTCAGTCTGTCCGACTGCTAGCGACCCCATGGACTGCAGCCCACCAGGCTACTCCGTCCATTGGATTTTCCAGGCAAGAGTACTGGGGTGGGGTGCCATTGCCTTCCCCGAACATTTGGCTAGTAAACAGCAATTTTCAGTATTTTCACTGGATTGTTCTTGGCCAGGTTCTACTTTCCAGTTTTGGTATTCTTAGGTCTGTGATTTTAATTTTTTTTTTTTTTTAAAAAGTGGTTTGCTTGAAAAAAGTTGGAATAATTTTTCTTTTAATACAGGAAAGTATTATATTAATATAACCAAGGTTAATTGCTTCACACATGGAGCAGAAAATGAAGCAAACAGATCTCACACAGCTTCAAAAGAATTTGAATTATATTTCTGAATTCAGACCTATATCATCAACTGAGATAATACCTGAAAACCTACCAGGATTCTTCTCTGACAATAGCAAATGTTGCATGGAATTCATTAGTACTTGAGTTATCAAATAGAGGATGATATCTGGGGAAAATAATGAGTTTAGTGATTATATGAAAACCAGTATGACATATGCTAAGTCATATTTTTAGTATCAAGTCTTGAAGCCAGACAGAATATTAGTAGATGTGTGTGTACTTTTATCGTAAACTAATATCCAGTGACATAGTCACTAGGCTCACCGAAAGAGAATGAACCTTCCTATATCCAAAGGAGAGTAAGCATTCTAGCTATAACTCAAAAATAATAAGACTGACTGCTGTGGAGCCCACTGCTTTACTAATCAAATTACATGACCTCTTAAAGTGGCTGACCTTTTACTTTCATTCAACAGTTTTACTTTAAAAAATGACATATTAGTTGTCACTGCACAAGTTTTATTTTATCAATACCTGCACTTTTCAGAATTTTGAAGAATTTGTCCAACCAGAGGTCAGATTTACACTTTCTGCAAGCTCTGCACTTTCAGTTAACCCACTTTCTAGAAATCATTAAAAACAGTAATGCAATCGACATACTCTGGAAATGTGTTCAATATTTGGAAACATGTTAAATGTTTGGAAATACCACTACCACCATCAGCAGCAGCACGTAAAACTTGTTGAGCATTCCTGGAGAATTATACCCATTTCCCAGATAGAATTATACCCATTTTACAGATTAGGAAACTGAGACTGCAGAAGTTGAGTAACTTACCCAATTCCACACAGATAGCAAGTGATGAAGCTAGGAGTCAATTCCAAGCATTTTGTTTGACTCTGGAGCCTGCTGCTGTGCTATACTGTCCTGGTTTCTACATTGCACCATCATCAAAAAGGGATGGATACCGAGTTCACAAATATAATGGAATATGAACCAAGCAGAAAGAACCCTATATTTGAAAAAAATATGTAATAGTTCAGAAATGGTCATCATATCTTAAAGAAAAGAGAAAACTTTTCTCTGGAGTACTTACTGTATGCCAGACATTGCGGTTAAGTTGCTGTGTATACAACTGTTTCTTTTAATCCTGTTAACTGCTAATATAATTCATTCTACTATTAATATTAACTCCATTTTTATTTTTCAAATTGCACATCAAGGTAGTATGTTTTATTTCTGAAACAATTCTGTAGTTCTTACATTCAGATCTATTTTAAATGTTTCTATGTTAAACTCGCTTGTAATTCACCTGTTTTTTAAAGATCTGTTTTTTAAAGGTTAAAACCTCTGTAAAACCTAAAAATGTTTTAAAATTTGCTGAAAATGCAACAAACTCTCAATTAAAATTTATTTACAATAATACCCTCCACTGATGTTACTTTTACCCCCTGAAAAACTCCAGAGGAGTGTTAACAAAAGATTTANATTCACCTGTTTTTTAAAGATCTGTTTTTTAAAGGTTAAAACCTCTGTAAAACCTAAAAATGTTTTAAAATTTGCTGAAAATGCAACAAACTCTCAATTAAAATTTATTTACAATAATACCCTCCACTGATGTTACTTTTACCCCCTGAAAAACTCCAGAGGAGTGTTAACAAAAGATTTAAACTACTGTGCAAAATTTCTTCACGAAAAGTGTTAAAAGGGTGGTGCAAAATAAGAAGCAAATTTTAAACAAGTTTGGCTTCTTGGAAACAAAAACCGCTGTAACTCCATTTTTTAAATGTGGAAATTGAGTCAGAGATTTAAGAATCTTGGCCAAGATTGCACAGCTAGTAGATGGCAAAGTCAGCAAACATTTCAACGTTGATTTCCTTTTTTCGTATTTATTCTCCAGATGAGACTCCACAGCTTGGCCTTTAATCACCTTGCCTGTCTTTCCCTCCATCACACCTGCCTGAACAGACCCATGCCTGCCCCTAGCAGTCACTGGGCAAACGGGCTTCACATTGAACTTCACTGGACTTCCCTGGTAGCTCAGACACTAAAGAACCTCCCTGCCATGCAGAAGACATGGGCTCAGTCCCTGGGTCGGGAGGATCCCCTGCAGAAGAGAATGGCTACCCACTCCAGAGTATTGTTTCCTGGAGAATTCCATGGACAGAGAAGCCTGGTGGGCTACAGTCCACGGGGTCGCAAAGCGTCAGACATGACTGAGTGACTAACAGCTGCACTTTTTACTGAGAACTTCTCTATTCCACACCCCAGATGCGGGGTGTCGTTATGACCCAGCGAGCCGACGCTTGTCTGCTGGTAAGATTACTGTCCTCATCTCCAGGAGGACCGTCTCTTCTCTCCTCTCAAACCTTGTGCCTAACCTAGTGCCTTCCTCACATCTTCCATTACTGATCCTTTACCTTTTACTTGATTGAGAAAGGAAGGCCTTCACATTATCTGCTTCACAAATTTACCTTCCCCTGTCCATTTTTCCCTTCCTTTGGCAGCTGAGCAAACAGCTTCCTTTCCTGTCAAGGGCGGTCCTTCCTGCGTTTTCCGGATCTCACCCCTGCTTGCAAAGTGATCCCTTCTCAAGTAGTTTGCTCCTTAGTTTTTCCTTATGTCACCTTCAATTTTCCCTTCCCTCATTTCTTAAATGGAGAAGGAAATGGCAACCCACCCCAGTATTCTTCTGTGGAGAATCCCATGGACAAAGGAGCCTGATGGGCTAAAGTCCATGGGGTTGCAGAGAGTCAGACACAACTGAGCGACACACAGGCATTTCTTAAAAACAAGCCAAAACCCTGAATCTTCCGTCTTTTAATTTCTCAGCATCTCAGCATATAGGCAAGGTCGAGTCAGGGTGAGTGGCGGAACCACTTTTTAAGGGAATCAACCAGCTAGTGTCACGATTAGTCCTCTAGGCTCAGAGCAGACTCAGCCGTGTCTGCTGCAGCCTGACCTGGTGCAAGGACCCCCTTCGTCCTGGAGTACTGACCTTGCTGGTCATCCAAGAGAACAGGAATGGCACCTGCATCACCTCTGCTGAAAACCAGGTGCTCTGGATGGACGATGTTTTCACGTTGAGGTAGGGTGCCCTGGCGTGGGGAACACCCTGGTGACATTGGTGATCTCTTATACGCACTCTAAACCATTTGCAATAGTTGTAGGGGACTCCAGTGTCACAAAGATGACCCCACTAGGGGCCAACTGTCACATATGTGTTCCTGAGATAGGTGAGAGACGGGGTAGAGGCTGTTATCCAGGTAACGATGGGAAGCTGAGTACCAACCATGCCCCCGGGCATGCACTCTCAGTACGCCTGCAGGTAGTGACTATCGTCCATCAGCCTTTTGTGTATTACTGGGCAATGGACTAAAACATTCTGTCTGGACAGTCACTTCCCTGGAGAGGGTTTACAGAAGTAAACTGTGTAGATCTTGAGGCTCTGAGTCTCTTGAAGGGTTCCAGGAATCTCTGCCAACCTCTCTGCCCTCCCACTTACCATTACAGATGGTGAAGTTCCTGGCCCCTAGCTTCGTTTGACACATTGCCAGTCTGACTGCCCGTGAGAGGCTGATATGAAGAAGGAGACCAGGGACGAGTTTCAGAAAAGTGAGATTGATCCCAGAGTCAAACACGGCAGGCTATCAATCTCAGCAAGAGAGAGAGGGGTCTGTCTAATAGATGCTCCAGCCAGAGGGATCTGAAATATCTAATCCTTCTAATCCAGAGCACTAGCAGCTTCCCAAGACCCTCCAAGGAAAAACCCAGTTCTCCATGCCCTTGACCACTCAGAAAAGTCTGGTGGGATGAACGCCAACAGGAAGGCAGAGATGCAAAAAAGGAGAGAGAGAGAGAGTCAGAGCGAAGAAGTTCTTCCAGACATAGAACTCAGCTGATCCTGGATGGAACCAGTGAGAAAGGGAGGAAACAATTTACCTACCCTCCTCACCCCCAACCCCAGCCTTAACAGAAGCACAAGCGAGGTCTGAGGGCTTTCTAGGGTCCCAGCGCCAGCTCGGCCTGCAAGCAGGGGAGGGTAGAAATTCCAGAGAACTGTGGTGCAGGAGAAGACTCTTGAGAGTCCAAGGGATGGCCAGGAGATCAAACCAGTCAATCCTAAAGGAAATCATTGGAAGGACTGATGCTGAAGCTGAAGCTCCAATATCCTGGCCACCTGATGCTAAGAGCCGACTCATTGGAAAAGACCCTGATGCTGGGGAAGAGTGAAGGCAGGATGAGAAGGAGGCGGCAGAGGATGAGATGGTTGGATGGCATCATCGACTCGATGGACATGCCTTTGAGCAAACTCTGGGAGACAGTGAGGGACAGGGAGCCCTGGTGTGCTGCAGTCCATGGGGTTGAAAATAGTTGAGATAGGACTGTTGGCTGAACAAAGCAACTCAGCCCCACCCCAGTGGTCCACAACCCAAGGCAGGGAAGGGTTCTTTCCACACTGGTTCTGAGTAGGGTTAAGCTCCATGACCACAGCTGTGGTTGGCCTGATGTCCACCCCATATAGGCTGCTTTTCTGCCCTGCCTCACTTTCCCCTCTGCTACTTGTGCTTTTAGAAGAGTTTCCAAATAAAAACTTGCCTTGAATCCGGTCTCCATTTTGTTTCCACTCTTACAGATTACTTATTCATAACAAAAGAAGTCTGGCAGACCACATCTTAACTAAATGGACAAATTTAACATCCTCAATGATGGGACAAATAGATTCAATGGGAAGTGAACACAGCATCACCTACAAAGTATTCTCGACAAAAAAACTTCAAGCTCAATTCAATCATAAAGAAACAATAACACGGTTATGTGTCGAATTGTGTCTCCCCCAAAATTTGCCTGTGCAGGGTCTTAGATGAGGCATGTGGGATCTAGTTCCCCGGCCAGGGATTGAACCCAGGCCCCCTGCATAGGAGCAGGAGTCTTAGCCCCTGGACAACCAAGGAAGTGCCAACATGAATATTTTTAAAGAATCAAACTAGTTGTCCTGTAGAATATCCCACAAAATTCATATGTTGAAGGCCTCATCCCCAGTATTTCAGAGTGTGACCTTATTTGGAAATAGAGTCTTTGTACGTGTAATTAATTGGTCAAAATAAGGTCATGCTGGAGTAGGGTGGACCCTAAATCCAACAAGTGGTATTTCTTATAAGACCATCATATAAAGACAAAGGTAGAGATTGGAGTTATGTTGGTCAAGGCCGAGGGAAATCAGGAGCTGGCAGTGGCAAGAAAGAATACTTTCTTGGAGCCTTTGGAGGGAGTGTGACCCTGCCAACTCCTTGATCTTGAACCGCTAACCTCCAGAACTGTGAATCAACACATTCCTGTTGGTTCCAGCCACCGATTTGTGGTACTTTGTTACAGCAGCCCTAGTAAACTGGTAATACCCAACACAGATTGTGGGATATTCTTCAGGACGACTAGTTGGATTCTTTAAAAATATTCATGTCGAGACTTCCTTGTTTGTCCAGTGGCTAAGACTCCCGCTCCCAGTGCAGGGGGCCTGGGTTCGATCCTTGGCCGGGGAACTAGATCCCACGTGCCTCATCCAAGACCCTGCACAGGCAAATAAATAATTTTTTAAAAATCCATGTTATAAACAACACCAACACACACACACAAAATGGGTGGGACGTTGTTCTAGGGTAAAGGAGACTAAGGAGACACGATAATAAAATGTACTGTGTGACTTGATTAGGCCCTGTCTATTAAAGGGACGACTGGGGAAATCTGAATATGGATAGAAAAGATTATGTTTTTGTGCCCAGTCAGGTCCGACTCTCCGAGACCCCATGGACTAGAGCCTGCCAGGCTCCTCTGTCCTTGGGATTTTTCAGGTGAGAATACTGGAGTGGGTTGCCATTTCCTCCTCCAGGAGGTCTTCCCAACCTAGGGACTGAACTTGAACCCATGTCTCCTGTGTCTCCTGCATTGCAGGCAGATTCTTTGCAAGCTGAGCCATCACATTAAACTTCTTGGGTTTGCTAATGCTGCTATAGTTATACAGGAGATTTCTTCATTTTGAGGGGGAGGGGAATGTTTCTTGATGTCTACAACTCATTTTCAAATGGTTCAAATAAAACCATTGAATACACACACACACATGTCCCCACATAAAGACTGCCCAAGCAAATGGGGCCAAACGTTACCAACTGGTGATTCTGGATGAAGCGTAAATAAACGCACCACTCTTTCAGCTTTTCTTTAGTTCTGAAAATCTTCAAGGTGGTTGAAGGAATTATTGTATTTTTTTGTGGGTGGTGGTTTATGGCAACCAATACTCTTTCACACAGATGATACCTACACTTCTTTTCTGGCAACATAACTAGTAAACAAACTGGTCAGCTTTTGTTCAGTCCACATCTTGGTTAAGCGGGCAGATATTAAGACATATAAGACTGCATCTCCTTTGAGAAACCCGGCGAAAACTGAGCAGATGATCTGTCTAAAATTCGTATCCCTTTGGGAAGTGTGCGCCAGTTCCTACTCATCTGTGCCATCCCACCTCTTAGGCGATCTTGACTCTAGATGTGACTTTGCACAGACATCCCTTAAACCGATGCACTGACTTTCAACTAGCCCCTAAAGATGGCATCCCAGATTTAGATTTCAGCATTCTTTTTTGAGTGAAGAGTGAAGTCGCTCAGTCGTGTCCGACTCTTTGCGACCCCATGGACTTGTAGCCTAACCAGGTTCCTCCATCTGTGGGATTTTCCAGGCAAGAATACTGGAGTGGGGTGCCATTTTCTTCTCCAGGAGATCTTCCCGACCCAGGGATTGAATCCCCCATCTCCCGCATTGTAGGCAGACTCTTTACCATCTGAGCCACCAAGGAAGATTCTTTCTAGAGATTATTATAAATTGTTATGACTCTAACTCATGGAATGAACCTTACTAAACGTATTTTTCTCACTCAGCTATTTAGGTTGAACATCTACGTGACAGTGTTGAGAACTCTGAGTATGTTTCCCTCATCTTCCAAGTATTTGGACACCTCAGGGTAATTTCTGACATTATGACAAATATAAGAGCCTCAGTGGCTGAACTCGCGAGTGCAAAGAAGTTATATTACGGCATTTATAAAGACTCTCTCAGAAGGATCCATTCAGCCGTATACTAGAGTTCATTTCTAGAACATTAAATTTCATTTTTACACTGGGGAATCTCGGGAAGAGTTGCTCTATATGGTTCCAGGCTTGGCTTCAAGCACAATAAGAAATGACACCTCTGGCATAATCATAAGAATACAAGAGGGAAGATACACGGACCTGGCCACGATTGTTAGCTGTGATATCTACAATCTGATGTGTATATTTTAAGTAATTTATTTAAATTTCTAATATTTTTATTAATATATTTAGTATCTAGCATGAATAGAATGGCACTAGTGGTAAAGAACCTGCCTGCCAGTGCAGGAGACATGAGATGCGGGTTCGGCCCCTGGATTGGGAGGATCCCCTGGATGAGGAAGTGGCAACCCATTCCAGTATTCCTGCCTGGAGAATCCTATGGACAGAGGAGCCTGACCGGCTACAGGCAACAGTGTTGCAAAGAGTCGGACACAACTGAAGCAACTTGGCATGAAACCTACTACAGGTTTCTCGACTTCAGTAACTTAGTACCAATAATACAAATTTCAATTGGTCAACTGGTCAAAAAAATGACCAACGAGGGTGAGTCACGTAGAGACTTCAGTCTTACTGTTTCCCCTGTTGGAAAATGCCCCTCCACTGGCTTCCGTGATACACATTCTCCTTGTTGACTTCCCTGGTGGCTCAGAGGTTAAAGCGTCTGCCTCTAATGCGGGAGACCTGGGTTCGATCCCTGGGTCGGGAAGATCCCCTGGAGAAGGAAATGGCAACCCACTCCAGTATTCTTGCTTGGAGAATCCCATGGACTGAGGAGCTTGGTGGGCTGCAGTCGGGAAGATCCCCTGGAGAAAGAAATGCCAACCCACTCCAGTATTCTTGCTTGGAGAATCCAATGGACTGAGGAGCTTGGTGGGCTGCAGTCCACGGGGTCACAAAGAGTGACTGACACGACTGAGTGACTTTACTTACTTACTCAGTTTATTCAAATTTATTCTTCCTTGGATAGTTGCTCTTCCTTCAGTCACTACTTAAATATTATCTTTCCCTGCAGACTTTATCTGGCATTCTCTTCACTCTGCACACTCTGAGGACCCTACACGGGGTTTCACCTACCACTGATGGCTCTCAAATACCTCCTTTGAGCCAGCACTGCTCTTCGGAACTTCAACATCAAGTCTATTTCTTCCTGCTGGACCTCTCTCCCCCAGCTATGTTCCTCCTTCTGTAATCCTGTGCTCAGCAAGCGACACTCTTTTCCTGCACGAAACAGCATTTTCCCAAACAAAACTTTGGGGTTATCTGGGACTCTTCTTTCTTTCTTTCCCTAAATGTAATTGCTCAGTATGTCCTGTTGAAACTACAGCCTAAATATCTTTAAAATTTTCTCTTATTCTCCATCTTACTTTCAATGACCGATGACTCAGTATCTCTGTCACATTCCAAAATCGTCTCCCTCTTTTAGACACTACTTCTGAAACTACTCCTTACATTACTGTCAGAAGGACTTTTTGAAATATGAAAACAGCATCACGTCCCTTCACTGTTCAGAATCCTTTTTTCCTTTACCTCCCCTTTATTCTCAGGGAACATCTAAACGCCTTAGAATCCTCTCCATAGCTCTTTCTGATCTTATTTTTTTGTCCATTCATATCCATTATGCCACCATAGTGAGTGCATTTAATTTCAAAAGCTTACTTGATTGCCTTGCACCTCTGCACACACTGCTTTCTTCCTCTGGAATGACTTTCTCCTGTTTGTTTTCCTAGCTGACTCCTACTGCCCTTGAAAGAGCAAGCGTAGTCATCATCTCATCGGGGAAGGCTGTCCCAGTCTGATTTGGTACTTCTCTGTGTGCTGACAGGCTATTCTGTTTATATAACTATCAAGAAATATTGCAGTGATATTAGTTTATCTTCTTGTCCATGTCCTTCACTGGATCGTTAAATTCCTAAGTGTCAGTTCAGTTCAGTCCAGTTGCTCAGTCAACCCCGTGGACTGCAGCACGCCAGGCTTCTTGGTCCATCACCAGCTCCCAGAGCTGGCTCAAACTCATGTCCATCGACTCTGTGACGCCATCCAACCATCTCATCCTCTGTTGTCCTCTTCTCCTCCTGTCTTCACTCTTTCCCAGCATCAGAGTCTTTTCTAAGATGTCAGTTCTTTGTGTCAGATAGCCAAAGGATTGGAGTTTCAGCTTCAGCATCAGTCCTTCCAGTGACTATTCAGGACTGATTTCCTTTAGGACTGACTGGTTGGATACCCTTGCAGTCCAAGGGACTCTCAAGGGTCTTTTCCAACACCACAGTTTAAAAGCATCAATTCTTAGGCACTCAGCCTTCTTTATGCTCCAACTCTCACATGCATACATGACTACTGGAAAAACCATAGCTTTGACTAGACAGACCTTTTTGGCAAAGTAATGTCTCTGCTTTTTAATATACTGTCTAGGTTTGTCATAGCTTTTCTTCCAAGGAACAAGTGTCCTTTAATTTCATGGCTGCAGTCACCATCTGCAGTGATTTTGGAGCCCAAGAAAACAAAGCCTCTCACTGTTTCCACTGTTTCCCCATCTATTTGTAAGGAAGTGGTGGAACCGAATGTCATGAACTTAGTTTTTTGAGCATTGAGTTTTTTTTTTTTTTTTTTAATTTTAAACTAGTTTTATTTATGTTTGCGCTAGGCCCTCTCTGGTGCAGCAAGCGGGGGCTACTCTCTAGCTTCAGTGCACGAGGTTCTCATTGCTGGAACACGGGCTCCAGGGCATGCCAGCTTCAGAAGTCATGGCACAGGGGCTCAGTATTTGCAACTCTCCAGCTCTAGAGCACAGGCTCAGTGGCTGTGTGCATGGCTTTCGTTGCCCTGTGGCACTGTGGGATCTTCCTGGACCAGGGACTGAACCCATGCCCCCTGCATCGGCAGGGGGGTTCTTCATCCACAGCTGCTGCTGCTGCTGCTGCTGAGTCGCTTCAGTCGCGTCTGACTCTGTGCGACCCCAGAGACGGCAGCCCACCAGGCTCCCCCGTCCCTGGGATTCTCCAGGCAAGAACACTGGGGTGGGTTGCCATTTCCTTCTCCAGAGCATTGAGTTTTAAGCCAATTTTTTCAGTCTCCACTTTCACTTTCATCAAGAGGCTCTTCAGTTCCTCTTTGCTTTCTGCCATAAGGGTGGTGTCATCTGCATATCTGAGGTTATTTATATTTCTCCCAGGAATCTTGATTCCTGCTTGTGCTTTATCCAGCCAGAGTTTTGCATGATGTCCTCTGCATAGAAGTTAAATAGGCAGGGTGACAATATACAGCCTTGACCTACTCCTTTCTCAATTTGAAACTAGTCTGTTGTTTAATGTCTGGTTCTAACTGTTGCTTCTTGACCAGCTTACAGATTTCTCAGGAGGCAGGTAAGGTGGTCTGGTAACCTAAATATCAGTCTCTTTTTAATCTCTATATCCACATGGCTTGGCACATAACATTTTCTAACAAATATTAATTAAATGGAAATATACATTTAAAACTTTCATCAAAAAAGAGTTTCAATGCATTGAGTCATTCAAGTATTATAGTTAGTATTGAAGTCGAACACTGGTGGTGATATCCACATTCAAACACTAGTTTTTCTCATTATCAAGTGGCCAGAAATTTGCTGCAATAGAAAGGAAAAAGTAAGTTTTAAAATGGTCTACTAGAAGTTTCTATAATGGTTATAAATTCTCTAGTGGCATTACAGTAGAGCCATTAATAACAGATATTGTTCTGTTTTTCTAATTTCTAAGTATATTTTTACTTTTATGAGAAACCTAACTATTTTTCAACACTTTGGATTTCTCTTAAGCTTTCTAATTTGCATTCAGCTGAACTGTAGCTAGCTGGAGATTTAGAGAGGAAATACTCTTTCATCATTTATATAACAAGTGCTGCAGGTTCTATAATCTTTATGAGTTTCATATGAACCACTGATTTGTGACAACATCAGTTGACATTTTATAGATCATCAGAATCTTCCTCAAGGCAGAAATTNTTTTTTTTTTTTTTTTTTAATTTTAAACTAGTTTTATTTATGTTTGCGCTAGGCCCTCTCTGGTGCAGCAAGCGGGGGCTACTCTCTAGCTTCAGTGCACGAGGTTCTCATTGCTGGAACACGGGCTCCAGGGCATGCCAGCTTCAGAAGTCATGGCACAGGGGCTCAGTATTTGCAGCTCTCCAGCTCTAGAGCACAGGCTCAGTGGCTGTGTGCATGGCTTTCGTTGCCCTGTGGCACTGTGGGATCTTCCTGGACCAGGGACTGAACCCATGCCCCCTGCATCGGCAGGGGGGTTCTTCATCCACAGCTGCTGCTGCTGCTGCTGCTGCTGAGTCGCTTCAGGCGTGTCTGACTCTGTGCGACCCCAGAGACGGCAGCCCACCAGGCTCCCCCGTCCCTGGGATTCTCCAGGCAAGAACACTGGGGTGGGTTGCCATTTCCTTCTCCAGAGCATTGAGTTTTAAGCCAATTTTTTCAGTCTCCACTTTCACTTTCATCAAGAGGCTCTTCAGTTCCTCTTTGCTTTCTGCCATAAGGGTGGTGTCATCTGCATATCTGAGGTTATTTATATTTCTCCCAGGAATCTTGATTCCTGCTTGTGCTTTATCCAGCCAGAGTTTTGCATGATGTCCTCTGCATAGAAGTTAAATAGGCAGGGTGACAATATACAGCCTTGACCTACTCCTTTCTCAATTTGAAACTAGTCTGTTGTTTAATGTCTGGTTCTAACTGTTGCTTCTTGACCAGCTTACAGATTTCTCAGGAGGCAGGTAAGGTGGTCTGGTAACCTAAATATCAGTCTCTTTTTAATCTCTATATCCACATGGCTTGGCACATAACATTTTCTAACAAATATTAATTAAATGGAAATATACATTTAAAACTTTCATCAAAAAATAGTTTCAATGCATTGAGTCATTCAAGTATTATAGTTAGTATTGAAGTCGAACACTGGTGGTGATATCCACATTCAAACACTAGTTTTTCTCATTATCAAGTGGCCAGAAATTTGCTGCAATAGAAAGGAAAAAGTAAGTTTTAAAATGGTCTACTAGAAGTTTCTATAATGGTTATAAATTCTCTAGTGGCATTACAGTAGAGCCATTAATAACAGATATTGTTCTGTTTTTCTAATTTCTAAGTATATTTTTACTTTTATGAGAAACCTAACTATTTTTCAACACTTTGGATTTCTCTTAAGCTTTCTAATTTGCATTCAGCTGAACTGTAGCTAGCTGGAGATTTAGAGAGGAAATACTCTTTCATCATTTATATAACAAGTGCTGCAGGTTCTATAATCTTTATGAGTTTCATATGAACCACTGATTTGTGACAACATCAGTTGACATTTTATAGATCATCAGAATCTTCCTCAAGGCAGAAATTTACAGTCTTGCTTCTAATAGCCAACAGTCACAGAAGTATTCATGTGCCTGCTAACATTTATATTCTTGAGCTGCACTGTACAACTTCATTGTACTGTATAATCTTTGACAGCAATGCTTTCTCCTGTTTTCAATCATTCTTGGTTATGAAGCTATAAAATTAAGAAAACATCAGTATTAGAATCTTCTTTCAACATCTTCCTTGTCTTTGTTTTTTCAACAGAAAAGTGCAACTATTCAGCTAATATGGAGACTTACTTAAACCCTCCATTTCTTTTTAATGTCAGTCTGCATCTTTCCAAGGAAAAAAATGATAACTTTGTTCCTCAATATGGAGGAAAGAGAATGTTTACTTGACTCCTCGGGAATTTCATGTCAGGAACTAGAATCTTATTGAGATGATAGCCTATAAAATTTCCTTTTGTTTCAAAAATAAGGGGGGAAATAGACAGGAATCCCCAGTATCCGTAAGTCGAAAGATATATGCAGTTATGCAGTAATAGCGACCATAGTTCAGCACCACGGACAGGGGGACAGCACTCATTGCCCCATCTCTGATTTTTTTAAATATTCTACTTACACATCATTACCCAAAGCGAGTTGCATTAAATGTTCCTCTGGGATGCCAGGAGAAAAATATTTTAACTTCATTTCTAATTATTTTTATTTTAAAAATTGTAAAGTTAAGCTTAGTTAACATTAAGTAGATGAACAGACGTGCGTACTGATGTATAATTTATAAGTAAATATACATACGTATGTATATATTTGGGGTGCATGCTCAAAATACCTTTGCTAATATGTACACAATCAAATGAGTTTTGAGTGTGCTCCTAGAGATGATGGGGCACTACTGAAAATTTTGGCCAAGGGAATGGCATGATGAAAGGGGAGTTTGGGGGAGAACAATCTAAGAGAAGTATAGGGATTAGATGGGAAAGGGTAGATGCGGAAGTTAAGAAGACTGCTTAGGAGGCTATTGCAAGAATCTACGTTTCAACTAGGGTGGTGACCCTGGGGAAGCAGAAAGCCATACTTGCAAGAGATGTTGTAAAAGAAGAATCTTCAATGTTAAAAGTGAAGAAACGTCAAAGAGTAAGTGGAATTTTGATTTATACAGGGAAAAAGGGAATCAGTTTTGAGACATGAACCACACTGTAACTGCCACTGACAAAAAAGCTCACATAAATAATACATGATCTACAGTATTATATTCTTGAACAGGAAAGTTAGGATCCTGAAAAGGTCCACAGCAGAAGATACATAGCTGAAT
Source organism: Oreotragus oreotragus (assembly GCA_006410675.1). Lineage (NCBI taxonomy): Eukaryota > Metazoa > Chordata > Mammalia > Artiodactyla > Bovidae > Oreotragus > Oreotragus oreotragus. Next base: position 141,125 of record SJYX01008424.1, on the reverse strand, counting down.
AACTTAAAACTTTATAGGGGGGAAAAAAAAAACCAGAATTGTGGAGGCAACGATTGTACCCAAATTTATGGAAGTCTTATGAATTTTTATGTTCAGAAAAATAAAACAATAAATACTGAGACCCCTCTGAGTAATTTTCTATCCATAAAATAATAAATATTAGGTAAGAAATAGCAGTCAATTAAGGAAACATCATAAAATGTACATACATATGTAACTAGTAGTGATAATTACTATAAATTATTCTCATTTGCCAGCTATAATACCCTGGGAATCTTTCAGATACTTCCTCTTCCAGTTTCAAGATGTGCTTTGGAAAGAATTTCCTGGCTGCTAGTGATACATTTGAAAAGACCCTGATGTTGGGAAAGATTGAAGGCAGGAGGAGATGGTTAGATGGCATCACCGACTCAACGGACATGAGTTTGAGTGAACTCCGGGAGTTAGTGATGGACATGGAGGCCTGGCATGCTGCGGTACAAGGAGTCGCAAAGATTCAGACACGACTGAGCGACTGAACTGAACTGAGTGATACTTATCCTCCAAATTCCTTTCTAATTTTTGACTTGGATATGTTGCTTTGTTTCTTGGATCCCACTGTGACTCCAGAAGATACACAGTAATTGGGAAGTGAAAGATATAAAATCTTTTAACATTCAAATCACCTTAACCTTGGCTCTGCCCTTGATAAAACAGGGCTGAATTACATGACGTCAGCATGCCATAAACTTCTCCCATGGAACCGCTGCTAGCTTTTGTGCACCTAGAAAAAGGTCCTCCCTTTGGGTAGAGGCAGCCCCCAAATCAGTGTGCATTTCAGTCTCTACTCTCACCGTCGCCAGACACCAAAGCACAGCACACAGCTTCTGTTGTTTCAAGCCACTTGGTTTGTGATATTCTTTACAATAGCCCTAGAACATGAATACGTGTGCCATCAACTATCATCTTGCACCTATGTTCAGTTCACTGAGAATTTAAAAAATGGCCAGGGACTTCCCTGGTGGTCCAGTGGCTGAGAATTGCCTTCCAGCGCAAGGGATGCGGCTTTGATCCCTAGATGGGAACTAAGATCCCACATGCCGCAGGGCAACCAAGCCCGCACGCCTCACCTTCACTCCAGAGCCCGTGCTCCGCAACTAGAGAAAGCCCGCAAGCTGCAACAAGACCCAGCGCAGCCAAAAAATAAAAAAATAAAAAGCCCTGGTTCAAAGATGAATCAATGGGGTACGCTGAAGTTAGCTACAGTGGACTGCTACTACCCTGCAAATCCACTCAGAGGTGCCCCTGGGTGGCAGCAATTGCACTAGGCAAAGCAGTGGGCACTGTACCTAGTGATCCCTCTATATCGAGAGAACTGGCTCAAGGTAAGTATGTATATGGACTCTTGGGCAGTGGGCACTTCTGGTTATGGGCATCAGAAAGGTAGGTCTGGAAGGGGACAAGGAGGTCTAGGGAAGAGACATATGGATGAACTTCCGGAAGTGGACACAAAGCGGGAGAATGTTTCCATGGCACGATGGTGTCTATCAGAGAGCTTCTGCCACAAGCAAGGCATTAAACAAGCAGGCAGATGGTACGGCTCATCCAGCTGATGTTAGCCAGCCTCTATCCTTGCCATCCCAGTGCTTGCAAAAGTGCTCATGAACAAAACAGCCAGGCGGCACAGATGGAGACTGTTATGGAATTTGCTCTGGCTGTTTCCTCTTCCTGGAGCAGTCTTTTGCAGATTTCTATGTCCTTGGCGTACGCGCTCCCCTCCTTCAAGTCCTGGACAAATATTTTCTTCTCAGTTAGACACACCTGCAGAGGTGGAGTGATGTGTGAGGCTAGTGACATTTAAGTCGCCCAGCACATCACTCGCACCTGCATGGGCTGGAAACTGCTGGTAGTCTTTGAGTGTGGAAAAAAGGATGTGGGTTTACAATTAGATAGTATTTCTATGTCAACATTTCTGATTATTGGCTTCATCAAGAGATAGGGACCTATAACTCCGATGTGACCATAATTTCTTGTAACCTTTTCTCATTCCATAAATATGCACCTGCATGGGCTGGAAACTGCTGGTAGTCTTTGAGTGTGGAAAAAAGGATGTGGGTTTACAATTAGATAGTATTTCTATGTCAACATTTCTGATTATTGGCTTCATCAAGAGATGGGGACCTATAACTCCGATGTGACCATAATTTCTTGTAACCTTTTCTCATTCCATAAATATTCACTTTGGGGACCAATTCCCAATTTTGCATTTGTTTCTTAAGGTGGATCCCCAGCTCCAAATTTGCAGACTTTGGGTACCACAAAGCCTGGCTATCCCCACCCCTTCCAACCACTGTTACACTACTTTTTTTTAAACGGCATCTGCTTTTTAAAAAAAAATTTTGTGTATTTATTTCGCTGTGCCAGGTCTTAGCTGAGGGACACAGGATCTTTGTTTGTTGTTACCTGTGGGATCTAGTTCCCCAACCAGTGATTGAACCTGGGCCGCCTGCCTTGGGAACTTGGAGTCTCTTGGAACGAACGAAGAGACTACCAGTTTCACTCCACTGCCCTTCGTGGTCTCATTTACCCTGCTTTAATTTTTTATTTCTTTCCCCCACTGCCCTCATCACCTTTGAACATTCTACTTGATTCACTGCTTGCTGTTTATTGTCTGATCCCCTCCACTTAGATGTAGGCTACAAGGAATCAGGGGTCTTAGTGTCTTTCCTGGACTCCGCGTGCCCTGACACGTGGCAGGTACTCAAGAAATGCTCGCGGAGGAGAAGACAGAAGGGAAGGAGGGAGCGAAGAGGGAGAAGCGCGGGAAGGAGGGAGAGAAGGGAGGCAGCAGAGGCAGCAGGCGGGAGCAGGAGTCACAGCACCGGTGAGGGCAGCGGGCTCGGAGGCAGGATCGAGGCAGCAAGGGCCGACGGGAGCGCCCGGCCACACGCGCGTCACCCGCAGGGCTCCCCAGGGGCTGCGGCCGCGCTCAGGCAGCCGGCGATGCGGGCGTCAGCCCTGCCGTCGGCGCGCCGCGCGAGGACCTCACCCCGAGGACTTGCGGCCTCCTCTCCCGACCACCAGGGGGGCTGAGGCTCGTCTACACGCCCAACGTCTGCAGGAGGAAAAAGCAAGGAGAAGCACTCCGAACACCTGAGCCTCTGCCTGGAGAAGTGGATTTAACCCGGAAGAGAAAGCACGCGTTGGTGAGCCCTTCCTCTCCCTGAGGAGTCTGAAAGACTGAAGGTCTGAAACAAGATTCTGTCAACTAGAGGGAGAGGCCGTGCGTTCCTGGCACATCGGAATAGCAGTACATGGCCTTTTAGAGACTGGGAAAAACTAGGAACAGAAGTACATAGAATAGCGGGCGGTGTTTGACATTCTCTATTCTAAAAGGTCTGAGAGTACCCACAGAAAAGAGGTCAGTTCTAGAAAACAGATCTTAGTATTTTTCCTTGCATTTGTGTTTATTTGTGACTAATGACAGCATCTACCCAACTAAGAGACACGAGGTAGTTTTTTACTGTGCTCGTGTTATTTTGACAAAAGCTTGCTTTCGGTGAGTTATTATATCATTGATAGCATCTATGTCATGCAACATTATGGCTTGTAGCTTCTACTTTTAAAAATTAATTAGATTTCTGAAATATGTGTAAAACAAATTAATGGAACAAGTAAGTACCTCTAATACACCTTTTATTTAGTTACATTTATATTCCAGTCACAAGATGAGTGATTCATACTATGCACACACAGACACACACACACACACACAGAGTCTTAGCCTTTATGTGGAAAATCATCCTCTTGGCAAAAGAATGCATTTACCTGGAATTTAAAGAAGCTAGAAATAAAGAGTATTTGCTTTTCTGGAATAAATAAAAACCCACCTTGCCTTATGCATTTCCTTCTGGACATGGCCGGAAGCCTCTTCTCGGACAAAGCTAATTGCTCAACAGAAAATGCCAATGAAGCTCATTGTAATGGGATTCTATCCATCTGTAATTTCCATTCCCAGAACCAAATACTTTCATCTGTTCCCCCCGTCTTCCAAAAGATTAGGACCCTTGGTGGTAAAGGGAAACATCTACAGATTGTCATCTCATTTTTGAGAGCCATTCAGAGAGAAAGAGACATACTACAAGCTGGGGACCAGAACAGACTGAATTCATAAAAAAGGCACAAGCCAAACTGTTCACTCTGGTTCATGAAAAATTATCACTGTTGTTAAAGCCATATGTTCTAGGTAAGAGGACAGGTTTTGTATTCACTGTGACATTTGTTCTGAGGAATGTTAATGTGCTTAATGCTAGCATGTGCTTAGCAGCAATTTGCAAATTTGAAAAGTAACACAGAGTTCAAAAAATGGGGAAGGAAGATAAGAAACTTCATGCGAGATATTTCTCAATTATCATCGTGTCTGAATGTTAGAGCAGAAGTGGAGACCCTTGACATTTGTCATCGTTTCATTGCTTTAGGTATGCAGATTCAACCTTTAAAAGTTGGTTCATTCCTAAAAAAAAAAAAAAAGAAAGAAAAATTTTTTAAAACCTTTAAATTTTTTAAGCTGCTGTAAGGTGAAATTAGTAGAGGCAAAAGAACATAAATTACATTATTTCACTCATATGAGTCACCTAGCATAGTCAAATACATTGAGACAAGAAGCAGAAGGGCAGTTACCAGGGGTTAAAGGGAGGAAAGACTGAGGGGTTGTTGTGTAATGGGCACAGCGTTTGTTTTGCAAGATGAACAGCGTTCTGGAGGTATGTACGGTGATGGTTATATCATTGTACTGAGGTATACTCAGTGCCGCTGAACTGTACACTTACAGAGGGAGTGAATGGCAAATTTCATGTTATGCACACTATGTTGTTGTTCAGTCACAAAGTTGTTTAGTCCCACTCTTTTGCAACCTCGTATATTCTAGCCTGCTGTCAGTATATGTTTATATGTAGCCTACTGTAGGCTCCTCTGTCCATAGGATTTTCCAGGCAAGAATAGTGGAGTGGGTCCCCATTTCCTTCTCCAGAGGATCTTCCCAACTCAAGGATCAAACTCGTGTCTCCTGCTTTGGCAGGCAGGTTTTTTACCACTGAGCCACTTGGGAGGCCCGTGCATACTATACTGCAATTCAGAAAAGAAATTTATAAAAAAGTATATCGTAAGAATTCTGCTTTCCAAATGTTAATGTGAAGAGCTCTACAGACCCATTTCTTAGTGAAACAAGCCTATCTGGTGAAAATTATAAAAGTGTAGTCTCTAAAAATTGTCCTAAAGGCAAGTGAAGAAAATTTAAGAAAATCTACCAAAATTCAGCAAGAACAGCAAGAGTCTATGGCATGTGAACCACAGATCTCTTCCTATGGCCTCATTTCCAGCTCAGCATGAGGAAATCTAACCCCAGATGAGTGCAGCAAAAACACAGAGAAAGAGATGAACAGAGCCGCGGAAGTACGCAGAACAGCACCAAGTGTCCCAGGATACACACGATGGGAGCCCCAGAAGAACAGAGACAGGAGAGAGCAGGAAAGGTTCAAAGAAATACTGGCTGGAGAGTCTCCAAATTTAATGAAAAATGTAAATCTGCTCACTCAGAAATCTCCATAAACACCACGCAGGATCAAGGCAGAGAGGGCTACTCCTAGGTACAGTTTAGTAAAAATGCTGAAAAAGACAGATTCTCTTCAGGGCAGCAACTGAAAATCAGCTTATCACAAGGAAATCTCAAAAAGATTAACAGCTACTTCTCATCAGAAACAACGGAAGCCAAATGCAGTGGGAAGATACATCCAAAGTTCTCAAAACCCCTCCTAACAACAACAAAAAAAACCCAAAGCATATCAAACGACAATCCTACACACAGCAAAACTAGCCTTCAAACAGGAAAGCAGAGCACCCTCATTCCCAGATAAACAAAAACGGAGTGACTTCACTGCTAGTAGATACGCCTTTCAAGAAAGAAGTTCTTCAGACTGAAAGCAACTGATCCAGGCAGTAATTCTAATCTACGTGAAAAGACAAAAAGCACCAGCAACGTTAATTGTATAATTATGAAAGATACTGTAAAAGCATTTTTCTTCTTTCTTCTCTTTTTTAAAAACTAACTTCAAAAACAATTGTATGAAACAAATGTACTTAATGTATTGTTGGGACAGAAACATACAGAAATACAGTATATTTCCCAATAACAGAACAAAGGAGGTGTGTGAGCAAGGCTACATCAAAGTAAGAAAATGAGGTGTGTGCGTACTAAGTCGCTTCAGTCCTGTNTAAAAACTAACTTCAAAAACAATTGTATGAAACAAATGTACTTAATGTATTGTTGGGACAGAAACATACAGAAATACAGTATATTTCCCAATAACAGAACAAAGGAGGTGTGTGAGCAAGGCTACATCAAAGTAAGAAAATGAGGTGTGTGCGTACTAAGTCGCTTCAGTCCTGTGACCCCATGGACTGTAGCCCACCAGGCTCCTCGGCCCATGGGATTCTCCAGGCAAGAGAACTAGAGTGGGTTGCCGTGCCCTCCTCCAGGGGATCTTCCCCATCCAGGAATGGAACCTGAGTCTTTTATGTCTCCTGCATTGGCAGGCAAGTTCTTTACCACTAGCACCAGCAGGAAAGTGAAAGACACTCAGTCATGTCCAACTCTACACAACCCCATGGGCTGTGTAGCACGCCAGGTTCCTTTGTCCATGGGACTCTCCAGGCCAGAATACTGGGGTGGGCTACCATCTCCTTCTCCAGGGGATCTTCCTGACCCAAGGATTGAAGCCACGTCTCCCACACTGCAGGCAGACTCCTTACCACTTGAGAAAGTCCAAGGAAATGACACCAGACGGCAACTCAGATTCACAAAAACAAGTTAACAGAACCAGGAATGGTAAGACGGAAAATGCTATAATCACAAACTTGGTCTTCTTTCTTCAGTCAGCTTCTTTAAAATATATACAATTATATACATTAATAATTATAACCATGAATTGTTGGGGTTGTGAAATTCATAAATATAATGCATATAACAATAATCGTACAAAAAGGAGGAAATATGGCATTTCATGATGAGATGCCTTGAAAGGTGTGTGCGTGTGTCCATAACACCTCAGACCTTTCACAGTGTTAGTCAACCTTCCATAAACCATACACAGATCTAAGAGGCAGTACACAGATTTTCTCAAAAGACTGTGTGAGACAGGGACTGCCTTTTCCAGCCCTCCTAGTGTGGTGTGCCCAAGGTCTTGCTGAAGAAATGAGATCAGAGCACTTGGTACCGTTTTCTTGTCCCTTACCTAAGAGACAAGACAGGCTCTAACCTTGGACGTGGCATGCCATCATTCCCATCCGCTAAGATGGAAGAGTCTACCCTGACCTTGGAAGTCCTCTCCTGAAGATGGTAGAGCCATCATCAGCCAGAGTGCCCTAAGGACACACATGTAGAGGAGAGTCACCTGCCAACCCAGAACACGTGCCCTGTGGCCGGAATGAAAATTAAATTGCCATCTTGTGTGAGTCACCATGTTTTCCTGGGTGCGTGCTTTGCTATAGCAGGTACAAAAAAGTGAAAGTATTAGTTACGCAGTTGTGTCCAACTCATTGGCACTCCATGGACTGTAGCCCACCAGGCTCCTCTGTCCAAAGAATTCTCCAGGCAAGAATACTGGAGTATGTAGCTGTTCCCTTCTCCAGTAGATCTGACTGATCCAGGGATCGAACCCAGGTCTCCTGCATTGGCAGGCAAGCCTTAGAGAGTCAGAATCCAACATAAAGCAATATGTAACACGTATGTATATGGCTGAGTCCCTTTGCTGTTCACCCAAAACTATCACATCATTAATCTGCTAACACACAGTCAAGAGATTCACTCAGCCGTGTTTGACTTTCTGTGACACCAAACTGTAGCCTGCCAAGCTCCTCTGCCCGTGGATTCTCCAGGTAAGAATACCGGAGTGGGTTGCCATTCCCTTCTCGAGGGGATCTTCCTGACCCAGGGACCTAACCTGGGTCTCCCACATTGCAGGCAGATTCTTTATCATCTGAGCCACCCCGATAAAAAATCAGATTTTTTTCAAAAGCCACATGCAATCATATTTCTTGATATTAATATTCCATGAAAAAGGTGACATTAGAGAGGGATTAGTTCCTGCTAGATTCATGTTTTTACATAAACGAATGTCTGACTCTATAATTTCACAGCAGAGCTTTAGGGCTGCAAATCAAAAACACAGCAAAGATCCATCTTTTCCCCTCTTCCTGTGTGCCCTAAACAAACAGGAAATTTGAATCAGGAATTCATTATCACAGACAGTAGAATTCCATCAAATCTCTGTAACACCAAGTATGTCAAAATTATGAAGGTAAACTAAATTCCCAATTTACCAGTTTCAGGCAATAATCTACAAATACAGTTCAAGTTCTGAAAACTTAAAACGTATTCAATGCCTGAGAGCAAAAGGTGTTTTCTAATGCTCATGTGTGAAGGAGGCTAGTTTTGCTTTTTAGACAAAATTTTAGACTGAAATTCATAAATAATGGGGACTGTCAGTGAAAGCTAGAGAGTCATCTTTCCTTTCATCTAAACAAAAAGCCCTGGGAATGAGACTCAGAAGAAAAATCCTCAAAGACGTGTGGAGAAGCCAGAGAAAATATATCTGTGCATCTCTATAAATATAGTTAAATCTACCTACAGCTATTGCATAAGCTGTACATTATATCACACTGGAGACTTTTTAAGAGGTGATTTTTCACATGCATATAAGTTTAAAACAAGACATTTTCTGTATTCAATAAGTTACTAGCCTCTGAGACCCATAAGAGAAATTCTGAATTGACAATTTTCCTCCAGAAGAGGTATGAAAGAAGAACCCTGGCAAGCAATAATTTAATAATTTCCTCTTCTGTGTAACATTCAATAAATCCAGTTATTTTGTCTAACCAAGATCTATAAGCACAATAAAGGTAAGTGATATTGTATCCACTGGACACATGTTACATATATCCTGGCTAAAACCAAAACTCAATCTAGTTTCCACCATAAATGAAGAATAATTGGAAAAGTCATGCATCTGAGAGCTTTGCTGATTTTCCAATTATTCTTCATTTATTCATTTCCAATTAGTCTTCATTTTTTAAGACTTATTTTTGGGCCGAGCTGGGTCTTCACCGCTGCACGCAGGCTTTTCCCTGGCTGCAGCAAGCGCGGGCTACTCCCTCTGGTTGCAGCGCTTGGGTGTCTGATTGCAGTGGCTTTCGGTTGTGGAGCACAGGCTCTAGGCTGCATGTGTTTCAGCAGCTGCGGCACGTGGGCTCAGTAGTTTTGGCTCCTGGGCTCACAGGCTTGATAGCTGCAGTACACAGGTTGAGCTGCTCTGTGGCATATGGGATCTTCCCGGACCAGGGATCAAACCTGTGTCTCCTGCATTGGCAGGTAGGTTCTTAACCACTGAGCCACCACAGAGGCCCTAAGATTTTTTTTTTTTTTTTTTCTGACCCAGACCATTTTTAAAGTCTTTATTTAATTTGCTACAATATTGCTTTTGTTTTTTAGGTTTTGATTTCTTAGCCAAGAGGCATGTGGGATCTTAGCTTCCTGACCAGGGATCCAACCTATATCCCCTGCACCGGAAGGCTACGTCTCAACCACTAGACCGCCAGGGAAGTCCCCGATTTGTTGGTTTTTATTTTAGGGATTAAAGGAAATTACCTATAGGAAATAATTTTTATAACGTCTATCAACACTAATATTTTTCTTTTAAAATCTAGTTCAGTTCAGTTCAATTCAGTTGCTCAGTCGTGTCTGACTCTTTTCGACCCCATGAATCGCAGCATGCCAGGCCTCCCTGTCCATCACCAACTCCCGGAGTTCACTCA